>JASDQU010309093.1:71710-83589 GCA_032191745.1 Picea mariana
TGTACAAGCAAGGATTGCTTGAGGAGTTTTATCCTTACATAAAGATTAATATATGGTGTTACCCTACCTCAAGAGTTTTCTCTATTTCTTGTGTTCATGTTATGGTGAATGGTTTATGGTTTATTCTTGGTATTATTGAAGTATATTTGCAGATCTGGTTTTGGTTCTTAACATGCACCCACTTGGGGTTCCTTCAAAGATGTTAGTAAGGAATAATAATACCTTGTTGGAAGTTATGACAAATTGAATACAAGATGGACCACACTGCGACGGGAAAGAGACCAAACAGTTCCAGAGTTCACCAATGTATTACATACCTTGTGCGGCAAGCTGGGTAAGAAAGATTCTATGCGACATCTAGTTCTCAAGTACTGCGGCGGTCTGCATAGATACATCCAAACATAAATGGATTTTATGGACATCTCATCCTTGGGCGCGACCTATAGATATGTTTTCAAAATCGATTAGAATCTTAAACAAAAGATATGACAATTTGGGTCTAGGAACCCCTCATAGAAAAAGTAGGGAAAGGGAAGCCCCATCCAGGAAAACAAAGGGAAGCCAGGAAAACAAAGGGAAAAGCAAAGATGGGCAGCCTCAGGACAAACAGTCTAAGCCGCAAACAAAGAAGGACAATGGAAAGAAGAAGAAAGACACTAGGATGTGGTGAAATGTCCATAAGAGCCCCTAGCATGACACTACTGATTGTCGCTCAAAGAAGTCATTGGTGGCAAAGGTGAAAGACTCTAAATTAGATGCGGTTTGTGACTCAAAATCATAACCAGAAAAGAGGAGATGGATTATTGGTGCGGAACCCAGTGCCACTATTGCTACCACCAAGATCCATCCTAGTGAACCTGATGAGCCATAGGAAGGCGAGCGTCTCTTTCATTCACAGATGTGTGTAAAGGGTACTCCACTGCACTTCATCGTTGATAGTAGTAGCTAGAAGAATCTCATCTCAGCGGAGGTTGTCAAGCAACTAGCCCTGTCGACAATGCTGCACCCACAACCATACACCATCAGATGCCTCCACTAAGGAAACAATCTTCGTGTTAGCCAACAATGTTTCCTGTCCTATGAAATCAAGCCTTTTAAATATGAGGTATTGTGTGATGTCTCTCCCCTTGAGGTTTGTGATGTTCTTTTGGGTCAAATTTATTTATGGAAACGTCATGCTATATATGAGTCTAGGACTTGTAGTGTTATTATTAATTTGTACAACAAATTGTACTGGATACCTGAGGTAGTCCCACGTATTTCCATTTCCTTGATCTCTTCCAAGCAATGCAAAAGGCCATCCCTCAGACCAAAAAGTTTTTTTCTTCACGATTCACTCTCAAAGTGAGGAAAAGGTTGTAGCCAAATCCATATCCTCCATGACCAATCTCTCCATGCAGGAAAATAAAGTGGACAAGGTCATGGAAGAATACAAAGACATCTTCTTCTGACCCACTGGGGTACCTCTACACTGTCAGGTCAAGCATTCAATTGATCTGACCCACGACGCACCACTACCCAATGGTCTAGTCTATCACTGCTCTACGTTGGAAAATGAGGAGATCAAGCATCAGATCCAAGAAATTCTCTAAAAGGGGCACATCTGACCCATCTCATCACCATGTGGGAGCCCAATCGTGCTTGTCTAGAAGAAAGATGGGAGCTGGAAACTGTGCATCAATTATCGAGTCCTAAATAAAATCACAGTCGGGAACTGGTACTCGATTCCCCGAATGGACGATCTCCTTGACCAACTTTAGGGGACCAAATAATTCTGTAAGATTGAACTGAATTTTGGCTACCATCAGGTCCTAATAGAGCAGATAGATTTATGGAAAAATGCCTTCAAGACCAAAGAAGGTCTTTTTGAATGGTTGGTCGTGCCCTTTGGTTTGACGAATTCCCCAAAAACTTTCATGAGGATAATGGATGATATCTTGCATCCTTTCACCAATTATTTTGTGGTGGTATATCTAGATGACATCCTCATATACAACAAGAATTGGGCATAATACTTGCAACATATTCAATAGGTTATGCACACTCTGCGACAACACAAGCTATACACAAATTTGGAAAAATGCTCCTTCGACATGGACAGGGTCAAGTACCTAGGCTACATTCTTGATGAGAATGGGGTGCATGTTGATCCCACCAATATCCAGGTCATTCTTGACTGGCCAGCCCCAACCACACTCACTAAGGTTCTGATCTTTTTAGGCATTGCCAATTTCTATCGCAGGTTCGTGTTGGGATTCTCCCATATTCCATGGGCCCTTATCCAAGTAATGATGGGTGGTGGTAAGGAAAAGTTTGTGTAGGTTTTATCACAAAAAAAAGCATTAGATGATTTGAAGCAGTGCTTGTGCTCAACCCCAATTCTTTCATTACCCTACTTGCAATAGCCCTTTGAGATCGAGACATATGCTTCAAACAATGTTGTGGGCAAAGTTCTCACTCAACAAAGACACCTTGTAGCCTATCATAGTGAGAAACTATCAGATGATGTCCGTAAGTACCATACTTACTACAAATAAATGTACTCCATTGTGAAGGCCTTCCTCAAATGGTGAAATTACATTTTCGGGAAGGAAACACTCATCCACAACGATCATAAGACACTGCAATTCATGAAAACACAAGGCAATTTGCAGAATGACTGCCATCAAAAGTGTTTCACATACTTGCAATAGTTCCATCTCAACATAAATTATATGAAATGAAACACCAACCGCGTCACTTATTGCCTCAGTCTCCCTCCAGTTGTAGCACTCACCATAGTGATAAAATCCTACAACCACGAGACCTCCGGGTGGCCCCAACTCTATGAGAGAGGTCTTGACTTCTCTGCCACCTACCAAACGCTAGGTGAAAACACAATTGTCACTGATTTCCATCTTCAGGATGGGTTTTTGTGTCATCTAGGCCATCTCCATGTTCCATCAAGCAAGCGAGAAAAGATGATTTGGGAATCCCACTATTGTCGGGTGGAAGGACACTTCGACATCGAAAAGACAGTGGCAGTGTTGCAACAACATTTCTATTTGTTGAAATTTCGACAAGATGTTAGAAAGTATATCAGGTCCCACATTTCCTGCACCATTGCGAAACTGGCCATTAAGAAACGAGGCATGTAAACCTCTCTTCTTACTTCTAAAAGGCCCTGGGAATCCATCTTGATGTACTACATGTCAGACCTTCCATCAGCCAAGTGGGGAAATGACTGTGTTTTTGTGGTGGTTGATCATTTTTCTAAATTGGCGATTCTTGCCCCATGCAAGATGAGCATCACAACAAAGGCCACTGCCAAGATCTTCTTTGAACGAGTGTGGGTACATTTTAGGACACCACAAAACATCGTCTCATATCGATACAATGGGTTCCTCAACACATTCTGGTCAATCCTCTGGTTACTATTGAACACTAAGCTCACCAAATCCACTTCCTTCCATCCCCAGACAGATGGTAAAACTGAGGTCTTCAACCGGATGATCATGCATATCCTACGCATGTACAATTACAAACATACCCAAACATGGGATGAGATTCTTCCCTATGCTCATCATAGCTACAACAAATCCCTACATAACTCAACCGACCACAACCCCTTTCAGGTGGGGTTGGTATTTCAACCATTGGGTCCCATGGATGTGCACTACCCCTTGTGGCCACCATGGAAGAATCATTCCATGCTCAAAATGAAGTTAAAAAATATACCAGGTTCATTGAGTTCATCCAACACATACGCCAAAAGGTTCATGATATTTTACAGAAGTCCAATACCAAGTACAAGCAACGGCATGATCAACACCAGGTGCCACACAAGTTTCAAGTGGGAGATAAAGTTTGGTTGCACTTGCAGAAGGAACGCCTTACGGGGCCCGATCGGAAGCTTCCTCCACTCCTCTATGGACCTTACACCATCACCAAGGTTGTGGGTGATAATTCTTTTGAGCTCAACATTTCCCCATTTCTTGGCTTGCATCTAGTATTTAATGTGGCCCTCCTTCGGCCATATTTTCCACCATTATTGGACACCTCAGAGATAGCAGAATAGTTGACACCAATAGAGCTCAACCCTGACTACATGGAACATGCATCAAAAGATAAAATCATTGAAACATAGGTCAAGGGAACTCGCCAGCAGAGGATCCAACTTTATCGGGTTGTCAAAGTAGGGAAACTCCCGCACCAAGTCAAGTGGCTCACATAGGGCCAATTTCAACAGAAATTTTCTCATCTGATTTGGGAACTCAACACAATGGATACCATTTTTTCTTAAGGGGGTAAGATTGATCTAGGTGGATATCGGTGGAAACCCACCTATTCCAACTAGCTCATCTTGGCAGTTTCTCAGTTTGGCATTTTTTTCCTATTTCTCGGGTCCTGAACTTCTGGGGCCGTTTTGAGGCCCTAAACCACATTTTTAGGGCTCTCCATAGTCAAAATTTTAAAGGAGTTATATTTTTATGGAATAATGTGTAGTCATTGGATTGACATTTCCAATGGGCTATTGTGCGCCTAAAACGAATATTATATGCAAAATTTACAACCCCAGGAAGTTGATGTACCAAATTATCCCAACGGGGCCCACATGACTTTTGACGCTTCATCTCCTAGGCTTAGGTTTTTGGATGTATAGGGTTTTGGAATTCATGATTATTGTGAAAGGGATTTGAGAGCCTCATTGTACTCATCTTCTTGTGAATGAGCGTAGCCATCACATCTCTTCTTAGAGATAAGCTACCACCATTCTAGCAATATTGTTTGAGTCTGTATTTTATGGTTTCAACATATTTCTTATTTAATAGAAGTCAATTTTTTTTGTATCATTGTTATTATTCACTATCACTCTATGTTAATATTATAAATATATGTTTTCATTTCGTTCCACTCATAAATATGGATCAGTGGTATCAGAGCAGTCTACTCGTTGTTGATTTTTTAGTGCATGTCTCCAATGAGGTCAAGGTATAGAGAGTTGGGTCTAGAGCTTGTTTATCTTGAGGACCACTTCTCTCGCACGCCCAAGAAACCTTCCATGGTGGGAAAAAATAAATACGGAGGGATAGGAGATCCTTTCAAAATGTTTCTCGAGGAATCCCTCAAGGGACAAAGGAACGAGATGATGGACAAATTTGCACAAATCCTTAGACGACTGTCAACAAGTGACACATATACCTCAAGCGTAGATGCTGCCCCCTTCAAGGTACAAATCAATTTTGATATTCCTATATTTTAAGGTCAAATAGATGCAGATGCCATAGATAAATGGTTAAACCTTCTAGAAGGGTATTTTTCTGTCCACAACTTTTATGATAGAGAAAATATTACATTTTCTCTCCTCAAKGTCGTCCCGCAWGTCAAATATTGGTGGGAGACTTTCTGTGAGAAAAAGGAAATAGAGAGATCCACATTATTTTMAATTTAACCCACTTGGAGTTCCTTCAGGGATTCTATTAAGGAACAATACTACCTTTGRAAGTTATGAYGACTRATATACAAGAYGGACCACACTGAGGAAGGAAAGAGACCAAAAAATGCCAGAGTTCACCAATGTATTCCATACCTTGTGTACCAAGATGGGTATCAAAGATTTTGAGTGGCATCTAGTGCTCAAGTACCATGGAGGTATGCATAGATACATCTAGAAATAAATGGAGTTTATGGAAATCTCATCCTTTAGTACGACCTATCGATATGTTGTCAAAATTGAGGAAGAGCTTAAACAAAAGAAGTGACAATTTGGGTATGGGAATCCCTCACAGTAAAGGCATGGAAAGGGCAGCCCCAACCTGTAGAACAAAGGGAAAATAAAATATGGACAACCTCTAGACAACTAGTCTAAGCTGCAAACAAGTAAGAACAATGGAAAGACAAAGAAAGACACCGGGAAGTGGTGTGACTTCCATAAGAGCCCCTGGCATAACACAATTGATTTCCACTCAAAGTACTCATTGGTGGCGGAGGTGAAAGCCTCTTAATTAGATGTACGTTTCCACTCAGAGTTAGTGTTGTTCCTGAGTCTGTACTTAAGGCTTAGAAGTACAGTGTCAAGGCATCCAAAAGTAGGTACAATATGGAGAAGAGAGAAACGTAAACCTTCGGTAAAGGAAACTAGGGAATATTCCTACGTTGGCATTGTCTAGCTTCCAACTGTTCCTGGATAGTTATATCTTGTTCAATGGATGCCCATGAATGTTCAAGTTTGATTTGGTTAGTAGTAGTTTTAAGAATTGTGTCGAAAAGGTTTAAAGAAATGTGCGTTTGGTCCGATAGTTCGGGTTCGATATTAGGATGTGTTGGTATAGGGACAGTCATGGAGGAACAATAAAAAAGGGAAAAAATTCATAGTGAGATTAAGTGCTGTCGCAATTTGGTTGTATAAAAGAGATTTTACAGTTTTAGGAATAAATTAGGGATGCAAATCAAAGGCTCTTTCCCGTAAGTGTATTATATTTTAATAAAAGGTGTGAGGTGGGAGAAAAACATTTAGCTGTCTATAGTGTAAGGCTCCTACCAGGGGAGAATCTCACGAATAAACAGAAGAGAAAAATGTAAGGAAGTAACCGATGTAGCAGAGAATATATGTAGAATTCTGAAAATGCAGACTGGTCTTACACCTGCTGATAGCTGGTACAGAGGAAAAATAGTAAACGATTACATAAAACCAAAATTCATTCGCTATAGTAGTGGTCGTACTAAAGTATAACGAAGCACATTAGTTAAGAAATATGAAATGAAACGAAATATGAGATACAAGGAAACAAACTTGTAACACATTCGTGATGGAATTGAGAATCTTTAGATTTGCTTGTATTAACTTCTCAAATGTAAAAAACTCTGTTACAATCGAAACAAAAATTTCCAGCCCTGTTTATTTCTTTTTGTGGTATATTTATACAATTTTACAAATAATATAGAATCTCAATCGTCACAAAATTTCAGTTATGACAGGGAGGAGAGAAATCGCTCCATTTCTCCTTCTCTGTCTTCACTTGGTGCCAGGCGTTGGTCATTGCGCGGGCTCGGTACATGCGACACATCTTTCGACCAGCTGAGATATTAACCGAGACGGTTCTGCTTGACGGCTAGCTTCAAAGAAGTAACATTCTCGGGCTAACTATTGTAGCCTGTCTTCCATCTGTCCATCGATGATGTCAATGGCACATAGTTGCGCGCTGGGTTTGATCGTGCATTTATCAACTTGGACTATGTCCACCATAGTCATCTGAGAGATATCGGCTGAATCTCTTTCTTCCTTTTCCTTCATATCAAGTGAGATCGGTTCCACATTCATTTTCATCAACGTCTCGGCATTGCCTCCGCTGTCAATGCCCAACAGCTCGTTGTCTATAGAATTAAAGGCCTCCTAAAAGTAATTGGTTATCTTTTGGGCTTGCTGCTTGCCTTCGGCGATGTTATGCTCCCATTCCTTTAATAGAATGTTTCCTTTGGTTTTCTCTGAAATGGTGAACCTGGGAGTACCTGCCGAAACCCTGTTGTTCATGGCTATCACAACCTCCTGGAAGGCGACCCGAGCTGCTCCAGAATCCCTTTCTCTGGCAGATAGGTTCTCGAAAACCTGATTGACCAACAGTCAGTTGTCCCTGATCGCTTCTACCTTGGCGAGAAAATTTCACTTCGCCCCAGAGACTGCTCTGAATCTCGATCACCTAGGATTGAACATTCCGATGTCTATCATTCTGTTCTCGGTAATCTCCACCCTAACCTGCAGCTGTTCGATCAAATCCCTTTGCTGGCTCGCTTGCATCCGACCATCCCTGACCACCAGTTGTTCTTGCTCGAGCTTAGTTTTGAGCATCTCTATCTCGTTCTTATCGGCCAACCTGGCCTGCTCCATTCCTATGCTCGCATGGTCTTTAGCAGTCTCCGTTGCTGTGGCCAATTTGGATTCAAGGGTCCTAATGAGGCGATTCTTTCTTTTAAGTTGGTTTTTTAGGAGCCCGACTGAAAATTGATTCGCTGAGGCATATGCTCCTAGTGTCCCTACTATATCAGTGGCAAATTGCTCATTTTTCTTGTCTTTTCCATCAGTTATGACTTTATATTTCTTGGCAGTTGACTCTCCTTCTTGATAGAATTCCCTTTTCACTACTTCCTTTCTCTTTTTAACGAAGAAAAACTCATTCGGAGGGAGTTCTTCTACTCTTATGGGCCTCAGCTCTTCATTGAATATCCATCCGACATTGATATTTCACTGCGTCAACTGCAAGGGGGTAACTGATGTGATGGGTTCTCCAATCTTCTTCGTCGATTTTTCTGGAGTATCGATCAGACTCTGCTTCTTTAGCTGTTCTGGAGTCTTTATCTCTATCTCCGGATTCTGTTTCTTTGGCGGGCCTAGAGTCTTTTCTTCTGCTTCCAGATTCTTCATTTGTTCCCCCTCGTCCTGGTGTTTTCCTTGGTCGGGAGTCGCATCCTTAGAACCTTCGACATCCTTCTGTTTCATCTCCGAAATACCTGGACCCTCGCCTCGCAACACAGCGGGAAGACAACTACGTCGATGTTCTTGGAACTTCAGGACATCGACTCTTTCCTTCGGTGCCAAGGATTGTATCTGGGCTAGAATCTCCTCATAGGACCTTGCTCCTCGGAAAATGTCATCTGAGGGTGAATTCTCATGCTCGAATCTCTTGAGCCCACAATTTTCCAAATGGTTTCTCATGACCCTCTGTGGATCGTGCTTCTTGTATTCGATGGAGACCAAATTTAGGTCTTCCAGGGATGCTGCCTCATCTTTGGCATGCCCTAAATCTAATAAAGAATAAGAATTCAAACGAATAGGAAAGGATGAACATACCTTCTTCGAGTACCCTTTAAGTTATTTTCTTACACCTCCAATTACCATTTGTTGGTCAACCTCGCAACAAGCCAGCTTGTCAGGAATGAACAATGGCAACGCATGCAGGGGAAAAAAAGTCCCGAAAACTATGAGGTATGAGAATTCTGCCTCCACATACCAGTCTTCTATGCTGCTCAGATTAGTAACTATGTTGTCTGAGATCTGGGGTGGCGGGTGACCAAAAATGGTGACATGCAGGGGCACCATCACCCAGTTAAAAATTTCATAAGCAAAATTTTCCTCCTTGTTTTCCCATAATTTGGCATGATATACATGTATGGGTTCATCTTTGGCTGGAGTCCAACTCCAACTCATTAATGGAAATGGTGTCATAGAACAAATTGCGTCCATAATGTACGCGGACATGAAGAGTGATGATGCTTTCCCATTCTCCTTCTGCTCCCGATACTCTGTGACCCGATTAGTCAAGCTATCCGAAAGCATATTTGCCCAGTTAAAGGAACTTCTTTCGGCAACTTGAAACATTAGAGGCACCCACGCAAGGAAAAAATGTGACGTGTCCTCTTTCCCATATAACCGACATGTCATCATGACCACATATCTATACTGCGGTTCTAACGAAGCGATTGAATATATGCCGTGGGCATCAGCTCTAAACTTCGCGGTGTTTGAAACCCAATCCTTTATCAAACTAGACATGGTTTTATCATACTTTTCGCATTCCTTCTCCTTGAATTCTTCCAAGAACTCAGCGCCATATGTGTGGTCAGATGTCGTGGGCAGCTTATACATGGTTTGCAAATGCTCCGGCCTGAAAGTCCCAATGGTGACTTTCTACTCGTTCATGATAGTCCTGGTTGTTATGTCCACATGGTCCAATGGCCATCGGACCATATCATAATATGGAAGCAATCGCGGTTTGGCTGCTACTCTGTGCATTCCGGATTGGACAACTATTTTGTATTTGGTGGTTAAATCATCTCTTTCATTGTCATCGGAGTCGTCAGAATAATCCACCAATTCTGCTTGCAGAATATCTGAAACATATGACCAGTTCAGGACCGAGTTGATACTTCGGGTCAAAGTATTAGAGACATTGTCTGAGCCTTGTCTCGAAACCTCAACATTCACTTTTGATGCTTTTCGCGGAGCCATGATGGCTGAAGCTTGCATTTTAGCTCTTCTGCGATAGAATTGCATATACATACAGAAGTCAGTTTACTCAGATATAATGTGCTCTATGTAATATGAAATGCATTTGTTATAATGAACCACAGCTCTCACATATATTTGAAAACTCGGTACCTTTCAGAATAAGTATGTCAAATCATATTTAGCAATAAATTTTTGCCGTAAAAATCCGATCTATATTCATAGATTTACCCTATTTCCTCATTAATGTCATAAATTTTGGCGTTTTAAACGTCAGTTGGCGTATGGGAGAAAAGGCTTCCTCATGAATCGTGAAAGCATTGAAACGTGAGGTCTTGATTTAGCTTAATTAATCCAATCTCACCAACGTTAATCAATATCTCGGTACTCATTATATTGGGGATTTTTCTTTAACATTTTGAGTCTCTAACACCCGAGACTGCGAAGATCAACTTTGGTTAATAAAAGGTAATCGTGATTTGATCTCGATTAATTTTATAATTATTACATTCACCATATCGCGACTCGGAGCTTTGAAGATGAGTTTCTTGGAGATTTACATGCCGAGCTGCGAAACCGCAAGATCACGATAACATGACTAAATTAAAGGGAAGATAATCTTAGATTAAGTGATTAATTAATCACATTATAATTGCATCGTTATTTCGTGAGTCGGGGTTTAGATGGTGTAACTTTCAAAAAAGATAGTGCCGAGTGGCGAAATGTCGAGAGAATCTTTTACCACGGTTTATCTTTTACCCTTAACCTTTACACGAGTCAATCGAATAAAGACCTCGTGTTTTCGGCTATCGGGGCTATGACAATAAATTTTTGGGTTTGGCGAACGCCGAGGCGCGAAACCCCGACGATGTTTAATCACAAGTTAGGGAAAACTTTACCCTCATTACGGCCTTGAGTGAAAGTTAAAATGATTTCGCCGTTTTGTGACTCGGGACGTGAGAATTACATGAGTTATAGTATCTGACCTGAAAGATCCGGAAGTAGAACAAAAAGAGGAAACATTTCTACGAAAGGTAGGACTTGTTTCGAGAGTAGAATAATCATCACTGCTCGCATGATAAAGCTTCAGAGATCTCGATATCTCAGAGGGAAAAAGAAAACCATTTTTTAGATTTAAAGCATTAAAAATGAAAATTGTGACGGGCTAGAAAAACAAGGGTGGCTCCAACATAGTCTTCAACTAGGGATCCCGCCTTCCTGTGAGGCGGGAAGAACAGTAGACCACGTGCCAATATTGGGTAAATGGAGTCAAAAGCTCAATCAGGCGGAAAGGTTCCCGAGAATAGTATATTGAAGGGGGAAAATGACTTCGTTCTTTACCTTGAAAATCTTTTTCAAAATCAGATACTCTCTTTAAACACAGCTGTAGTCCCTTTCACAATTTTCTCTTTCCTGCTACTAAATTCAGGTGTGTTTTAAGACAATCGAAACAGTCCTAGGAGACACAACAGATCTTGAGGCTCTCGGCTTGCATCAAAAGAATAAGATTATATGTTTTTAATTGGGGAGTCCCGTCTGAATTTGGGATGTGGATCAGGTTTTAGAAAGCATTGGTTACTAGAGTAGAGTGATATTCATGTATAACATCCTGACAGATATCTCAGACATTGCTTCACTGCCAACGATCCTGTTCAGTACCCTCGTGAAGTTATCAAGCCCCTTTTTACTGAATTTCCTCTCACCATTTCAGAATATATTTATGAATTTAAATGCTGAGACGAGGGCAATCATTTCTGAATTTCCTTTCATCGTCTCTTGGACTAGGTGGGGGCAATCATTTCTGAATTTCCTTTCACCACTTGTCTTATAATTTACTTTTTAGAGTGTGAAGATGGGGGCAATCAGTTTGTATCAGGGCTGATATCTGTGGAATATTTTG
>JASDQU010309093.1:89566-109195 GCA_032191745.1 Picea mariana
TTTGATTACTCGGTACCAACCTTCCCTCGACCTTCACAACATCTTCGTTCTTAGGGAGAAAAAGGAGAATAAATTTTTAAGGGCATTTTATTTGAGCAAGCTTCAATCCTCCAATGTCGTTGAAAAACATAGGAGAGTTAGGATCACTCTAAACGTTTCTTCGCTTAGCAGGGGATCAAGTAGTTGTGAAGACCTGCTTTCTTTCCACAATCTATTTTGAAACTCACGAGGTTGAAATGAAAAACTTTTATCCCTTCGTATATGAAACGGAAAGATGGTGACCAATTAAAATTTAAACCCAAAGATAGAAAGGATGCCAGGTAGAGATTTACTGACTGAAAATATAGAGGTCAAAAAATTCAAGACTGACTCTTGTAGATACTTTCAGGGATAATTTACTTTGACTGACTGTTTTTAGCTTGAGTGAATTGTTTAAACTGTTTTAATTTTTCCAAAGATTATCAAACCAAGAAACAATTCTGTTATCTGTCAGTTCAGCTGATATTGCAGTTTGAATGGCGTTACCTCGGGTTTCTTTAACATTCCTTTATAACACGTCTTTTGAGAAATCTCCTCTTTACCTTTTCGTTTTACTTTCTTTGCGCAATATGAAATTACTCTAGGTATCACCTGTTTATGCCGATTTATTTCCGACACCGACTTTCAAATTACTTTTCCTGCTTGTTTTGTATGCAGCTGGAATCCTATAAAAGAAAATACGAATCTTATTCGAAATGTGTCGAAAGTTCATGAACGAAAAAAGAAAATCAAAAGAAATATTTAAATGAAAATACATATATGTACAAAAAATATATATATCAAAAATTTATTTATTTATTTATTTTTATTTTTTGAATCTGGCGACTTTTACGTCATGTAATGCTTTAGATACCGCCCGTTGATAGGGGCGTGGAGGACTTCTCCGTCTATATTTTCTAGTAGGAAATAATTTTTTCCTTCTGGAGCCGAGAGCCTGAATGGTCCATACCAGAGGTGGTCAAATTTACTATGCTTCACTGCTTCCTCCTTTCTTGCATCCCATCTTAGCACTAAATCCCCTAGAAGGAATTCCCTATCCTTTGCCTTGCGGTCGAACAATGCTTTCATATCATCTTGGTACTTCTGCATCTTTTCATCAACTTCAGCTCTATCTTGTTGAACCTCAATCAGCTAATTAATCCTCCTAGTTACATGATTGGGTTCTTCATTTTGATCCTGCCATAACTTCATCACTGGTAGTGCTAGGTTTATAGGTAGAACAACATCTATCCCATAGACCATTTGAAACGGCGAAATGCCGATAGACCTTTTAGTGATGATGTGGTTTGCCCATAATGCGTATTTTAAGTGCACATGCCAAGACCTTTTATTTTCATCCAATACTTTCTTGATTATGTTCACCAGGATCTTGTTAGATGATTCGGCCAATCCGTTCCCCTAGGGGTAATATGCTGTGGAATGGCCAAGAACGATGTTATACCTCTGAAAGAAGCTTATCATAGCCATATATTTAAAGGCATGGGCATTGTCAGTAACTATCTTTCGGGGACAACCGAATCTTGACAAAATATTGTCTTCCAAGAAATCGATTACCACCGAGTCTGTTGCCCTTTTGGTTGGAATGGCTTCCACCCACTTAGTAAAATAACCTGTAGCTGTTAAGATCCACCTATGTTGAGAACTGGAATGGGGATTAATATCGCCTATGAAGTCTAGACCCCATTGCTGAAATGGGGCTTCAGCTCTGACTGGAACTAGAGGCAATGCCGAGAGCTTCTGTTTACCTGCGAACAATTGACAAGGGTTGCAGGCACACACTTTGGCATTGACGTCCGAAAAGAGTTTCGACCAGTAGTACACAGCCCTGAAGATCTTGTAGGCTTTAGATCTCCATGCGTGATGCCCCCCACAGACTCCCTTATGAAATTCATTTATAACCTGCTGAGTTTCCGATTCGACTAAACAGACTAATAGGAAACTGAGTGGATCCTTCCAATATAGCTGACCTTCGGCGATACAATATTTAACTGCATGGAGTTTTAAAGTTCTGCATTTAGATGGTGATAGTTCATTTGGGCATTTCAGGTTCAATAAGTAAAACACTATGTCTCTATACCAGCCTGATGATATGAACTTCTCTTCGATCTTGTTTGGGTCTGCTTGCTCATCCAGCTCGTTTAGGCTTGTGTCTTCATCGCCTTCCAGCAGGCAATTGATATCAAGGGCTCTGAAATTTGACTCAGCTAAGAGTTTGGCCAGTCCTTTCCCTTTTATCAGTTTGGTTGGTTTAACTTCCAGATCGAATTCTTGGATTTTAGCAAGCCATCACCCTCTTTTTCCATCACTGTCTGGCTGTACCAATATATCTTTCACAGAACTGGTAGGCACATACACGATTATCTTTGAATGTAGCACATAGGTTCTGAATGCCTTTAATGCTTTTACCATTGCGTACGCTTGTTTTTCTATTATGTCATACTTCAGTTCTGCGTCTCTAAGGCTCTTGCTAAAAAATGCGATCGGTTGTTCGAATCCTTCTTCATTTTTCTATAGGAGCATCGCGGTGATAGTATGTTCAAAGGAAAATGAGAAAATAAGAAAATCTTTCAGATAGTCTGGACTTGCAAACATGGGTGCCTCGCTTATGACTTTCTTAATATGCACGAATGATGCTTTGGCCTCGGTTTTCCAATTTACTCTGCTGTCCTTCTTGAACATCCCTGTGATCAATTTGACAATCTCAGTGAAATTGGGGATAAACCTTCGTAAAAAAATTATTCTACCTAAGAAAGATTGAATCTCTTTTATATTTCTGAGAATATTTACAGTATCTATTGCTTCAATCCTCTTAGGATCAATCCTGATTCCATCTCTAGATATGATATGGCCCAAAATCTTACCTTCCCGCATAGCGAAATGTGATTTCTTTGGGTTCAAAGATAGACCAAACCTGCGGCATTTTTCGAAAGTCTGTTTAAGATGGATCAAGTGTTCTTCATCGGTTTTAGAGAAAACTGTTAAATTGTCGAGGTAAATGACGACAAACTTGTTCCTTTCTCCTATGAAAGCAATGTTTATAGCGCGCTGGAATGTAGCCCCTGCATTCATCAAACCAAAAGGAATTTTGTCATACATGAACGTACCCCATGGTGTGGTGAAAGCAGTTTTTTCCCTGTCTTGTTCGTTCATGTCAATTTGATTATAACCAGAGAACCCATCTATCATAGACATTCGGTTTGCTCCAACTACTTTTTCTAGCACATGGTCCATTTTGGGCAGCGGATAATTGTCCTTGAGAGACAACTTATTTAAGTTTCGGAAATCCACACAGTCTGATTTCCCCGCTCTTTTTCCTGACCAGGACCAGGTTTGCTACCCAGTCCGAGTATCTCAGAGGCACAATTATTTTCGTGTCTAAAAGTTTCTTAACTTCTTTTTCGATCACAGGTAAAAAATTGGGGTTAATTTGTCTAAGATTTTCCCTAAACGGTTTGACCCCAGGCTTCAAGGGTATCTTGTGATCAATTATGGAAGTGTCGTATGTTCTTAGCTCATCATAAGACCAGGAGAAAACATCTTTGTACTGTCTGAGTAGGTCTTTGTACTTATCTTTTACTTTAGGAGGGAGGAACTTGGATATTTTTACCACCCTGGATTCTTTTTCAGTTCCTATATCGCAGTCCTCCACTTCTTCTGGTTGGGGCTGCAAAGTGGATTTCACAGGTACGTCGTTCTGATAAAAAAGTCTTTCTAAAGGAATCAAGCCTTTAGGAATCTGGTTGCTTTTAAGGACCAACATATGATGATCCACAATTTTTTCTCGGAAGGTTTCAGGATCTTCCCCCTCTTGCATGATCCACATCGGGTCATTTTGATTCTCTTGGTTTGCATGAGTTTCAGAGAACTCACCCACTGCTGCAAGAAATTTCTTAATTTGTTCGTCATCTTCAAAGACCTGCCAGTGTCGGATATTGTCTGGTATAGAGGGTTTGTATCTGATTTCAATGTGATACTTCAGTTTGAAGGTCATGGGAGGAGAGAAGGTTGAAGCTACCTTTGCCAATGCATCAGCATGTAGATTTTCTGTGCGAGGGATAAAATGGACATTTACAGATGAGAAAAAGTTTTCCATGAGATCCCAAGCACAATTTCTGTATGTTCTTAGTTTGGGATGCTTGGTTAGGTACTGTCGGTTTATTTGTTTGACTATTAACTCAGCATCACCATATACCTCCAAGTTAATTATATTTAGCTTCTTGGCAGCCTCTAATCCTAAGATCAATGCTTCATATTCACATACGTTGTTAGTGTAATCTATGTCCCACTGCAGTCGGTAGGAGAAAGGAACAATGAATTTACCTTCGGGAGCCACTAAAAGCACTCCAGCACCTGCTCCCTTAGAAGATAGAGCACCGTCAAAATACATTTTCCAGACACTAGTATTACACAGATCTTATTTCATGTGACTTGACTCCTCTCGCTCCATATCGATTTCCTCCGGACAACCGTTCAGACCATCATCAAAAGAAAAGATGCAATTTCCTAGATCTTGGTCCACGATGTAGATAGGGAAATTGTTAGGGTTTTGAGGGTCACTCACTGTATATCCTAATCTTGTTTCTCTGTACAGCCGAGTGAACTAACCATCGAACACCGGGATTGTGGCATACGTCATGTCCAACTAAAGAGAACCCCCCAACTTGGCTCCCCATGACCTAGATAACAATAAGCCATACTTAGGGGGAATATCTGCGATAACCACATCCATCAGGATACTCTTAACCGGGACCTGAGCTAGGGTAACTACTAGATCTTTAATTATCCCCATACACATAACCCTTCTTGAGTCAAAAGAGTACAGATCTCCATAAGGCCTGGTAATCTGGAGACCCAACTTGTCCATAATAATATTGGGCATAACGTTATGGGAGGCTCTAGAGTCTAACATGCAATTGTGTAGCAGTTGATCATACACATTCAAAGTGATATAAAATGGAGATATGGTGTCTTTGGCCCCTTCAATATGGGGACCAAAGGTGATGTTAGGTTTCTCATATTTGAGGTTTAAAACATCAGACTAGATTTCTAGCTCAGAGATGCCCATCGCTTTGGTAATTTGCTTCCGATAAACGGGGTTTTTTGCTAACTCTACCAAAGGGATGGGTATCTTAATTTTATTTATCTCATATTCAAAACTGAAAGCTCTGATCACCTTGTCTATTTCTTTTGTTGAGACTCCCGAATCCTTCCTTTCCGACTTATTTGTCTGGACCGCTTTATCACTCATGATCCTGGTTGAAGACATAACTTTATTTACTGGTTCGATTTCTTGTGTTTGGGTTTCAACTTTCTTCACTTTGGACTCTTGAGTGCTTACTACTTAAGTTTTGTTGTTGGGTAATAAGGTCTCTTCCAAAGGAGGTTCATAAGATTGACCTCTTTGAAGTATTTTCCTGGGTTGAGTAGTTGAGGTGGGATTACTCTTAGATCTTAGGTTGTACTTTGGTTGAAACTCAGCCATTATCATCTCAGTTTCTGGTTGAGACTCACAGAGATCAGTGTGATCACCTTCTTCACCCTCATTCTATGGTTGTGGCGTGTTTAGAGATTTTTCATAGTCTTCTCGAGTCAGATATGGTTGAGCACAGTCATCATCGAAGTTCATGACATCATTATCCGAATCTCCGAAGTCTTGAAAATCGTTCGCTCCTATAAATTTTTCATTCTTTAAGGGAGCTTGTATTTTTTGATCTTCATTTTTTATTTGTCTTTGTCGGTTCGGGGGGTTTGGGTTCCTCTTGAAATCCTTTTTGGGGTAAGAGCCAGCTGTGGCCTGTTCGAGTTCCATTCTGGATATTTTATTTGACAGTTCTTTAATCACTCTGGCCATATCGTCCACCCTATCATCTGCAGATCTATTTGACCCTAAAGGACCTGCTTGTTCTCTAAAGTGTTTGGTCTCTTGGTTTCTAGTCTCTAATCTAGATTTAATCTTACCCGAAGCCATCATATTAGACTCTATTTCTACCGCATCGTCCTGCATTCGGTTTAAGGTGGCTCCCCTTCTCTCTCGCAAAAGGAGTGCAAAATCCGGCTCGAAAGCTCCGGCGAAAGTCACTTTGGCCGCGGGTTGAGATGGTTTAACCTCGGTTGGGATTTTATTGTATAGTTTGTTGAATATTTGAATGAATTCCATGGCTGTTTCTGAGTTCTTTTTCCTCAAAGACCCAAATTCGGTTAAATAATAGAGATGGTATTTTCTCTCGCCCCATTCTCTGAGGAAAGCATCCTCCAAAGCATCATAAGACAAGATAGAAGCTGTGGGTAGGCTCCGAAACCAAGTTCGGACCTGACCTTCAAAGGTTTGGACAAGGAGTCTCGAATATACATACTCATTCTCGATACTGAAGATATCTGCGAATTGGTCGAAAAAATTAATATGTTCGGCCGCGGTCAGATCCCCTTCCCCGGTGAATTTTGGTAAATTTTTTATGTAATTTTCTGGAAGATCGTGTAGAGGGATGGAAAATACTAATGGAGCGTATCTGGCTGCAACTTTCGCAAACACTCTGGGAGGGGGAGCAGGCCCTTGGCCTCCATCTCCTCCTAGAGGGGCTCCTCTCCCTCCTCCTCCGATAAACCCTCTTCCTCCTCCTATAAACCCTCCACCTCCTCCTCTGGCGGCTGCCATCGTTGTTTGTGGAAAGTTGTAAAGGGGGTTTTGGAAAATTAAAAGGGAATCTTTATTTTCTTCACGAAGAGGAAAATATGATGAGGAAAGACAAGGAACGTGAGGACTCGGTTCCTCGGATTTGCAAGAGATGAAATCAGGAGAACCGACGGGTGTGGAAATCAAGTGTGTAACACACTCTTAAGAATTTGGTGAAGTCGGGAAATTCAACTGAAGAAAAGATGGTATGTCAAAATCCGACGAACTTTCAAGAGGGCCCTTTCCTTTGTGTGCTAAGGGGACTGTTGGATGAATCTCACTCCTAACTTCAGAGCAATTTGGCATTGAATCTTTAGCATCAAAGAGAGGACTGAGCGAATTTGAGGGTTCAGAAGGACTCTTAGTCTTCAGTGATGGGGTTTTAAGTTTGTAAACTGCAACGGTTGGCTTAAAAGAGCCTCTCATCTTTAGAATTTTTTCGGGATTGGTAACGGGCGTAATTTTCTTACCATCCGGGTTTTGTCTAGTATTCCTTCGATCGGATGCCAGTTTATTACTTGTGGAGTTGCCAAGTGAAATATTTGAAAGCCTTAAAAGGTGTGTACTCTTTGTTCACTATCAAAGGGTAAATCTTTCAACGAAAAACAAATGTCGTTTTCCAAGGGAAAAAGATTTCGTAGCTTCGGTCCCCGGCAACGGCACCAGAAAGATGTTGCTCCTGAGTCTATACTTAAGGCTTAGAAGTACAGTGTCAAGGCATCCGAAAGTGGGTAAAAGATGGAGAAGAGAGAAACGTAAACCTTCGGTAAAGGAAACTAGGGAAGATTCCTACGTTGGCGTTGTCTAGCTTCCAACTGTTCTTAGATAGTTATATCTTATTCAATGGTTTCCCATGAACGTTCAAGTTCAATCCAATTAGTAGCAGTTTTAAGAATTTTGTCGAAAAGGTTTAAAGCAAAGTATGTTTGGTCCGATATTCTGGGTTCGATATTAGGCTATGTTGGTACAGGGACAATCATGGAGGAACAATAAAAAAGGGAAAAAATTCAGAGTGAGATTAACTGTTGTCTCAATTTGGTCGTATAAAAGAGATTTTACGGTTTTAGGAATAAATTAGGGATGCAAATCAAAGGCTCTTTCCTGTAACTGTATTATATTTTAATAAAAGGTGTGAGGTGGGAGAAAAACATTTAGCTGTCTATAGTGTAAGGCTCCTACCAGGGGAGAATCTCACGAATAAACAGAAGAGGAAAATGTAAGGAAGTAACCGATGTAGCAGAGAATATATGTAGAATTCCGAAAATGCAGACTGGTCTTACACCAACTAATAGCTGGTATAGAGGAAAAATAGTAAACAATTACAGAAAACAAAAATTCATTCGCTATAGTAGTGGTCGTACTAAAGTATAACGAAGCACATCAGTTAAGAAATATGAAATGAAACGAAATATGAGATACAAGGAAAAAAACTTGTAACACAGTTGTGACGGAATATAGAATCTTCAGATTTGCTTGTATTAAATTCTCAAATGTAAAAAACTCTGTTACAATCGACACAAAAAGGTCCAGCCCTGTTTATTTATTTTTGTGGTATATTTATACAATTTTACAAATAAGACAGAATCTCAATAGTCACAAAATTTCAGTTATGACAGGGAGGAGAGAAATCGCTCCATTTCTCCTTCTATGTCTTCACTTGGTGCCAGGCGTTGGTCATCGCATGGGCTCGATACATGCGGCACATCTTTCGACCAGCTGAGATATTAGCCGAGACGGTTCTGCTTGACAGCTGGCTTCAAAGAAGTAACATTCTCGGGCTAACTGCTGCAGCCTGTCTTCCATATGTCCATCGATGATGTCGATGGCACATAGTTGTGCACTGGGTTTGATCATGCATTTATCAACTTTCGTTGAGCCTTGTCCCAAAACCTCAACATTCGCTTTCGATGCTTTTCGCGGAGCCATGGCTGAAGCTTGCATTTTAGCTCTTCTGCGATAGAACTGCGTATACATACAGAAGTCAATTTACTCAGATATAATGTTCTCTGCGTAATATGAAATGCATTTGTTATAATGAACCACAACTCTCACATATATTTGAAAACTCGGTACCTTTTAGAAAAAGTCTGTCAAACCATATTTAGCAATAAATTTTTTCCATAAAAATCCGATCTATATTCATAGATTTACCTTATTTCCTCATTAATGTCATAAATTTTGGCGTTTTAAACGTCAGTTGGCGTATGGGAGAAAAGGCTTCCTCGTGAATCATGCAAGCATCAAAACGCGGGATATGTCTTGATTTATCTTAATTAATCCAATCTCACCAAAGTTAATCAATATCTCGGTACTCGTTATATCAGGGATTTTTCTTTAACATTTTGAGTCTCTAACACCCGAGACTGCGAAGATCGACTTTGGTTAATAAAAGGTAATCGTGATTTGAGGCTCGATTAAATTTATAATTATTACTTTCACCATATTGAGACTCGGAGCTTCGAAGATGAGTTTCTTGGAGATTTACATGCTGAGCTGCGAAACCACGAGATCGCGATAACATGACTAAATTAAAGGGAAGATAATATTAGATTAAGTGATTAATTAATCACATTATAATTGCATCATGATTTCACGAGTCGGGGTTTAGACGGTGTAACTTTAGAAAAAGATAGTGCCGAGTGGTGAAATGCCAAGAGAATCTTTTACCATGGTTTAGCTTTTACCCTTAACCTTGACATGAGTCAATCAAATAAGGACCTCATGTTCTCGGCTATCGGGGCTATGGCAATAAATTTTTGGGTTTGGTGAACGCCGAGGCACGAAACCCCGACGACGTTTAATCATGAGTTAGGGAAAACTTTACCCTCATTACGGTCTTGAGTGAAAGTTAAAATGATTTCGTTGTTTCGTGACTCGGGATGTGAGAATTACATGAGTTATAGTATCTGACCTATGAGATCCTGAAGTAGAACAAAAAGTGGAAACATTTCTACGAAAGGTAGGACTTGTTTCGAGAGTAGAGAAATCATCGCTACTCGCGTGATAAAGCTTTAGAGATCTCGATATCTCAGAGGGAAAAAGAAAACCATTTTTTATATTTAAAGAATTAAAAATGAAAATTGTGACGGGCTAGAAAAACAAGGGTGGCTCCAATAGTTAGAACCATAAAAGGGGAGTCATATTATTGACACAGAACCAAGTGCCATTGTTCCTACCACCAAGATCCATCTCGGTGAACTTGATAAGCCAATGGAAGGAAAGCGTCTCTTTCATTCACATATGTGGGTAAAGGGTAATCCACTACACTTGATATTTGATAGTGGTATCGAAAATAACCTCATCTCAGTGGAGGTCGTCAAGCAGTTGGCTTTGCCGAAATCGCCTCACTAATAACCATACACCAATGGATGGCTCCACCAAGGAAGTGATCTTCACGTCATCCAACAATGACACCTTTCCTATGACATCAATCCCTTTAAATATGAGGTATTGTGTGATGTTGGTCCCCTTAAAGTTTGTGATGTTACTTAGGGCCAACCTTATTTATGGAAACATCATGTTGTATATGAGTCTAGGCCTCATAATTTTATTATTACTTTGGATAGGATATTGTAAAGGATACTCGAGGTAGTCCCACCTACTTCCATTTCCTTGATCTCTGCCAAGAAATTCAGGAAGTTCATTTCTCAGACTAAGAAGTTTGTATTCTTCGTGATTCACTCTCAAAGTGAGAAAAAGGTTGCAACCACATCCATGACCTCCACGACCGATCTCTCCACGTAGTAGAAAAAAGTGGACAAGGTCGTGGAAGAATACAAAGAAATCTTCTCCTCACCCACTGGGGTACCTCTTCACTGTCAAGTCAAGCACTCAATCGATTAGACCCTCGGTGCACCGCTATCCAATCAGCTAGTCTATCACCACTCTCTATTGGAAAATGAATATATCAAGCGTCAGATCCAAGAAATGTTCTAAAGGGGTAAATCCAACCCAACTCATCACCATGTGGGATCCCAATCGTGATTTTTCAGAATAAATATGGGACCTGGTGACTCTGCATCAATTATCGAGCCCTAAATAAAATCACAGTCAAGAACTGGTACCCGATTCTGTGAATCAATGATCTCCTTGAACAGTTCAAGGGGGATAAATACTTCAGTAAGATTGATTTGAATTCTGGCTACCATCATGTTTCAATAGAGAAGACAGAAGTATGGAAAACTTCCTTCAAGTCCAAAGATGGTCTTTTCGAATGGTTGGTCATGGCCTTTGGTTTGACGAATGCCCCAACAACTTTCATTAGTATGATAGACGATATCTTGTAGCCTTTCACCAATTATTTTTTGGTGGTGTATCTATATGAAATCCTCATCTACAACAAGACTTGGGAAAAAACACTTGCAACATAGTCAACAAATTCTGCACACTCTGCGACAACACAATCTATACACAAATTTGGAAAAATGCTTCTTCGGCATGGATCGGGTCCCGTACCTAGGATAAATTTTTTATGAGCATGGGGTTCATGCTGATCCTGCCAAGATCCAGGTCATTTTTTCTTAGCCATCCCCAACCACACTCATTGAGCTTCAAAGATTTTTAGGCATTGCCAATTTCTATCGTAGGTTCGCGTTGGGATTCTACCATATTGCATGGGCCCTCAACTAAGTAAATAGGGGTGGTGGTAAGGAAAATTTTATGTGGGGCCTATCAAAATAGAAAGTGTTCGATAATTTGAAGCAACGTTTGTGCTCAACCCCAGTGCTCTCATTACACTACCTACAAAAACCCTTTGAGATCGAGACAGATGCTTTAGACTATGTTCTGGGAGCAGTTCTCTCTCAGCATAGACACCCCATGGCCTATCATAGTGAGACACTATGATATGTTGTCTATAAGTACCCTACTTAAAACAAATAAATGTACTCCATTATGAAATCCTGCATCCAGTGGAGACATTACATTCTCGAGAAGGAGATAGTCATCCACACTAATCATAAGCAAATGTAGTTCATTCACACACAGGGAAAATTGTAGAATGAATTCCATCGCAAGTTGTCCACATACTTGCATCAATTCCATATCAACATCAAGTATAAGACATGAAGCACTAAATGTGTCATTGATTGCCTCATTCACCCTCCAATTGCAACACTCACCACAGTGCTAAATTCCTATGGCCACGAGACCTCCAGGTGGCTTGAACTCTACGAGAGAGATCCCAACTTCAACGCCACCTACCATATGTTGGGCGCAAACAAAAATGTCACTGCTTTCCATCTTCAAGATAGGTTTTTATGCCATCTGGGACATCTCTACGTTCCATCAAGAGTGTGAGTGAAGTTTATTTCTGAAGCCCACTATAGTCGGGCGACATGACACTTCAGTGTCAAAAATACAGTAGAATTGTTGCAACAATATTTGTATTGGATGAAACTTCGACAGGATGTCAACAAGTATATCAGGTCCTGCACTGCCTGAACCATTGCCAAACCAGCCATTAAGAAACAAGGCATGTACACCCCTCTTCCTACTCCTGAAATGCCTTTGGAATCCATCTCGATGGACTACATATCGGGTTTTTTGTCAACCAAGAGGGTAAATGACTCTGTTTTTTTGGTGGTTGATCGTTTTTCTAAAATGGAGATTTTGGCTGCCTACAAGAAGAGCATCACAACTAGGCCACTTCCAATTTATTATTTGAACAAGTGTGGGTACATTTTGGGATACCACAAACCATCATCTCATATCGGGACAGTCGGTTCCTCAACACATTCTGTTTGAGCCTCTAGTCACTACTGGACACCAAGATCACCAAATCCACTGCCTTCCACCCCCAAACGGATGGTCAAACTAAGGTCGTCAACCAACTTATCGTGCATATTCTGTGCATGTACAATTCGAAGAATCCCCGCACATGGGTTGATATTCTTCCCTATGTTAATCACAACTACAATAGATCCCTACATAGCTCAACCAACCACAATCCCTTTTAGGTGGGGTTGGGATTTCAACCATTGGGTCTCATGGATGTTTCACTACCCCTTGTGGCAACCCAGGAAGACGAGTCCCATGCTCAAACTAAAGTTGACAAAGCTACCAGGTTCATTGAGTGGATCTAGCATATTCTCCAATAGGTTCATGATATTTTATAGAAGTTCAATGCTAAGTACAAGAAGCGCCATGATCAACATCGGGTGCCACACAAGTTTAAGGTGGGAGATAAAATTTGGTTGCACTTGTAGAAGGAATGCCTTATGGGGCCCCATAGTAAACTTCATCCACTCCGCTATGGACCTTACAAAATCACCAAGGTTGTAGGTGATAATGGTTTTGATATCAACATTTCCCCCTTCCTTGGATTGCATCTAGTATTTAATGTGGACCTCCTTCGGCCATATTTTACACCATTATTGGTCACGTCAGAGATAACAGAACGATTGACACAAACAGATCTCAACCCTAACTACATGGAACATGCATCCATTGATCATATCATGGACACTCAGGTCAATGGGCCAGTCTATCGCCACTCTCTATTGGAAAATTAGGAAATCAAGCGTCATATCCAAGAATTTCTCCAAAAGGGGCAGATCTGATCCATCTCATCACTATGTGGGAGCCCAATCATGCTTGTGCAGAAGAAAGATGGGACCGAGCGACTCTGCATCAATTATTGGGCCTTAAATAAAGTCATAGCCGGGAAACGATACCCGATTCCCCAAATCGGCAATCTCCTTGACCAAGTCAAGGGATCCAAATACTTCCATAATATGGATATGAAGTTTGGCTACCATCAGGTCCTAATAGAGAAGACAGATGTATGAAAAAATTCCTTTAAGTCCAAAGAAGGTCTTTTTGAATGGTTGGTCATGCCCTTTGGTTTGATGAACACCACAACAACTTTGATGATGATGATGGAAGATATCTTGTGTCCTTTCACTAATTATTTTTTGGTGGTGTACTAGATGACATCCTCATCTACAACAATACTTAGGCAAAACACTTGCAACATATTCAACAGGTTTTTCACACTATGCGACAACACAAGCTATACACAAATTTAGAAAAATGATCCTTTGGCATGGACATTGTCCAGTACCTAGGCTACTTGGTTGATGAGGATGGGGTGCATGTTGATCCCGCCAAGATCTAGGTAATTCATGACTGGAGAGCCCCAAGGACACTCACTAAGCTTCAGAAATTTTTAGGCCTTACCAATTTCTATCGCAAGTTCGTGTTGGGATTCTCCCATATTGCATGGTCCCTTAGCCAAGTAAACATGTGTGGTGGTTAGGAAAATTTCATTTGGGGCCCGTCGCAATAACAATCATTTGATGTTTTGAAGTAGAACTTGTGCTCAACCCCAGTGTTCTCATTACCTGACCTACAATAATTCCTTGAGATTGAGATAGATGCATCAGACTGTGTCATGGGCGTAGTTCTCACTCATCATGGACACTTCATGGCCTATCATAGTGTGACATTATCAGATGTTTTCAGTATGTACCCTACTTATGACAAAGAAATGTAATCCATTGTGAAAGCATACCACCAATGGAGGCATTACATTGTCGGGAAGGAGACAACCATCCACACCGATCATAAGCCACTGAAGTTCATGCAGACAGAGGGAAAATTGTAGACTGACCGCCATCAGAAGTGGTCCACATACTTGCAATAGTTCCATATCAACATCAAGTATAATACAAGATGCACCAACCATGTCACTAATTTCCTCAACCATCCTTTAGTTGTAGCACTCACCATGATGCTAAACTCCTACTCCCATGAGACCTTCAGGTGGCCCCAACTCTATGAGAGAGATCCTGACTTCTCTACCACCTACCATATGTTGGGCGCAAACAAAATTGTCACTGATTTCCATATTCAGTATGGGTTTTTGTGCCATATGGGCCTGTTATCAAATTAATCGGTAAGTGCATACACAAACATATTTCCCTAGAACCCACTGGAAACTAGAACAAAACATAACATAATGCACACTTCGCCTTAAACTTCATTATCATATGAACTATTTTAATGAGTTACAAGTGACATAACTTTTAAACAATGCTTAGTGTCGTCTTTGTAGCTCCTTATTTGGGTTTGCAGAATAGTAAGCCTGTCCAAGAATTACAAACCAACAAAGAGAGAAAACAAAGATATATGTATTCTAATGAAGTTTATGTATATGATCAAGGAATTATACAATAGAAGACAAGATGCTTATATAGGGAAGAGATGCATTACTATATTAAGTGAATATAAACTAGAGAATACAACCCATGCCTCAATTTTTCAAGGTCCCCTTTCCATGGCTCTTTTCTTCAACACACACACCTTTTTACCAAATTCCTTGAATGAGGAAGATCCACAATTTGACTTGAAGAACTAAAGAAAAGCTCTTAAGCATAATATGAAGTAGAACTCTCCATCCAATTCTTAACCTATTCAACCTTAGCCTTTTCTATGAGAGATCCCTCTTTATATAGTGTAAAAGAGAGATGGAAGAGGAGATTAGGATGATCCCACCAAATCTGAGAAGTGAGTAAGATCCAAACTAATCAGAGGCCACCTCATCTTCTAGAAGATCCACTTCTAGAAGATCCACTTCTAGAACATTCGTGAAATTTGAATTTTCCCATGCTTTAAGCATCGTCGCACCCTATGCACAAGAATCTTGCGATGACATTGCAATCTAGGTATGTTGAAGAGTGCAAAGATTAGGCATCATCACAACCCATGCATATAGCAGGGTGTGAGAACCTTCCTTCATATGGTTTTTGGCAGATGAAAGAAAATCACTTTTCCCATGGAGAAAGTCCCTTTTAATATTTTTAGGGAACATGAACACATGTTGGCAGGTGATCACTGAGGTGACCAAAATAATGTGTAACAGAATTCCCCCCAAAGTATGAAGCTGGAAATCATGACAATTGAAATACTTTGTAGAATGTGTGTGTCTAAAACAAGTAGCGCACCAATTGTGAACCTATAAACAATCAAGCATCTTCATAATATCATACCATTTCTAAGGTAGGAATTCCCATGGTCACACTACAAGTGACTCTAATCATAAGTGTCAAGTGATTCATGGCCACTAAACATACAACGTGGATCCATTTCATCATGATTCAACACAACCACCAAGAATACACTGTGGATCTATGCTCTAAAGAAATCAAATTCGGACATAGCCACGAGACATACAAAGTGGATCTATGTGTCAATAAAAATCATGAATAATCCGTCGCAACCTAGACCAAAGTGATAAGATCCAGGGTCTTCATTTCCATCATCTCTAAGTACGAATCTAGCCATGTGATTACAGGTGTTGAAGTTGAACATGGTAGAAACCACTTGATTACCGACCATTAATGAAAATCGTTAACAAGTGCGAGGGAAATCACCATTGATGTCAATGACTCCCAAGGTACCTTAGTAAAATCCAATGAATGTGAATAAATGAGTTGAAGTTGAATACTCGATTGAATCTTCCAATCAGGGGTTAATGATGTGAACCCTCTGTTGAAAGTGAAGAAACCTTCCATTGATGCATGCAAGCTCTAAGGTACTAAATGATTTCTATGTCTTGTTCTCGGATAATGAGGTGAATTCGACAGGAAAAGAATTGTCATAGGAGGGTCTTGATGTGTCCCCCATCAATGACACAAAATATGTAACAGATTTGAGGTAGATCAGAGTATGAAGTGATTCGAAACTGACACAGGGAAGGCTGAAATGGTATAAAATTTATAACTTCAGATGACCGACTCGATAGAAGGCTTGTTTAGGTTGGACTTCTCTTGAAAATATGAATGAAAAGACAATTGTCTTGGCAGGATTGACTCAAGGAGGAACCAACATATGAACTTGTGGATGGTCAAACGAGAGAAAAATGGATTTCCCAACCTGGATACAATGATGAAGGGGGATGTCATGTTCAAGAGTGATTATTATTGCCACTAACATAAATACAGAGACACATTTCCTTCCCAATTTCCCCCCACCATTTTTGGTGAGTACCTCTTTATTTTTACACAATCTTGATGAGGATAACATATGCTTGTTGATGTAATATCATCCTTTGGATGATTCCCTTCGAGTATGTTTA
Source organism: Picea mariana (assembly GCA_032191745.1). NCBI lineage: Eukaryota > Viridiplantae > Streptophyta > Pinopsida > Pinales > Pinaceae > Picea > Picea mariana. The sequence continues at coordinate 106,354 of JASDQU010309093.1, forward strand.
ACGAACCCATATGGGTCTTTCAATGTTTGTTTAATGAGTCCAAAGAGAAAAAACTTAAGGGGTTTTCATTTTTAGAGAGTCTGAAAAACACTTAAAGATAACTCCATAAGGTCCTTTTTCATAAATTAATCTAACGAGACCGAAAAAGTGATAACCTACCATTCATTAGATGTTTTCTTCAAATACTTTTATGAGCGTGAAAAGAACAAGGTTTCTCAACCATCTTTTCATGTTAAGGGAGCTTGAAAAGAGCTTAAAGAATACTCCATAAGTTTCATTTTTTTGTGTCACCATAACGAGTTCGAAAAAATGACAAAAGACTACTCAATTATGTTATCATGGTTTTGTGAGCACGATAAATAATTAAGACTCTTCTCAAAGTTTTTCTTGAAAAACCCTAAAAGGATATGTACATGCGACAAATATATAAAAACAAACCAAAAAAGCGGAACCTTGTTCCAACATCTCACCTGTAGACTTTATTAATCTACAAAAATCGATCACTTGTAAAGTTGTTAAGACTTTAGGGCTTGGATAAAGCATTAAAATAATATAATATACAAATGAAAAGTGATAAAAGTCAATAAAATAGTTAAAAAACCACATGTTACCACTTCATTTGTAACTTTTCCCAAATATTACTACACATCCCTTTTTCACCTCGATTTTCAACTATTGATTGCGGAGTGCACGCCGAATCATTTCATGAATTGTCTCTACAAAAGAGGTAATCTCCTTATCCTTCATATTTGCATGTTTTAAAAATTGATTTTCATTGGTTAAAAATGTCTTTTGGGTTTATTTTTTAGGGGTTACCCATGCATTGAGGTCGTCACAGGTGCCCTATATCGGGAACCGCAACAATATAGGATCGTTGCAGGTGACCCTAAAGGTAGGGTGTGATGATGCTGTACTGTGTGAATGCCCAGGCCTGCAATGACCACAACCCAAAATTTAAAAAGATGAACCCAACAAGGGAAATCCACAGGAAAGAAAATTATGTTTCCAATCTCATCTTATGGTTCCTTGGTAGGCTTTCCACTGTTAAGATGTTGGAGTGGCACAAACAAGAGGATGAAGAAGAAGATTACTTCACTAGGATTGACCCAAGAATAGTTATGGCCCTCCGACAGTGTGGGTTACTAAAGTTCTTCAAGATTCATGACATGAGGGCCTAGTTGAGACTGTTGGAGTACTTGGTTCACATGTGGGATGTGAACGAGCAGGCATTTCATGTGGGTTCCCACACACTCACCATAGATATTGAGGATATCTATTTCTTGACAGGACTATCTCACTATGGTTCACGGGTGATACTTACAGGTAGCAGAGGTGGAGGTGAGCCTATGAACTACTACGTCAGTCATCATTGTGTGCCGGGTACCGAGAAACATAGCGGTAAGGTGGCTATCAGGGATGTCCGATATTTTCCTTTGCGGACTATCCTATATACTATTACTCACATGGCAGGGAGTGTAACTCCCCACATGGATCTGCAGATCCATTTTCAGTATGCACTGGAATTTTTAGAGCCCAGAGTCTTCAAATGGTGCGAAGGGGTCCCAAAAAGGATGAAGAAACAACTTACCAAGTGCAGAAGTGGTGGGTTAATTTTTTTTGGATATGGGTATATTTTAGTATCCTTCTTCCTGGAGAGGGTTCTAGTCCTATGATTACATATGGAGTGGGGTATACCCACTCCACAGGATCCAAGGATGAAGAGGTGGGTAGATATCATGGCTCGACATGGAAGTGGTTGCATTGTCATATGTGACGATGTCTTCTTCCAGTGGCTGAGGACTCAGTTTCTCATGGTTGAAGATTATGCGTATGTCGGGCTAGATTTCCATGGAGATGTAGACCTATCTCTTCCCAAAGGTTTCTAGTGGGGGGACATAGGTAAGAAGGAAATTTTGTTTATATAATGTTTTTGTTATTTTTAATGATACAAAATGTTTTTTGTGCTGTTTATCCGATGACTAATCGAGTGCTCTCCAATAATGCATATGTGGGACCCTATCATCCATCGGGATCATCCCCTATCTAGAGGCGAGGGGAGAGAGGTGTCATAGCAGGAGTGGATGCTGCCAATTTCGAGACCACAGAATAAAACCTGGAGGGACTCACTATGGATGTCCCTGATGCTACAATAGATGATATTCCTAGGCATTACCAACGCCACAGAGTGGGTGTATCTACATCCATAGTTCGAATGATGCATAGAGTAGCACGTGAAGTCACTTGTTATAGCGAGAAACATCCTTGATGCTCTTGTACATGAAGTGATGAGCTTCACATTTTTTATATTTTGGTCTTTGGACAAAAACACTTTTTGTAAACTTTTATCATTATAAATATGAGGCTTCTACCAGCTTACTTGTTGTATGTACAAAGTGTGATTGGATTTTATAAATGTCTCAAATGTATGTCTAAAATATAATCATCCAATGCATCATTTAATGTATTTATACATCTAGGAATGTGTTGATATTCAATGTGATCAAAATGACGTTCCAAGAGGCGAATTCGTAAATATACCCTTTGTTGGACACACCTACCACACTTAGAGGGGGGGGTGAATGAGTGTGGGGATCTTTTTCCCAAAACTTCCCTCTTGCACAAAAACTCATCAATTAGCATTCAACATTTATTCATTACCCATTGTTGTCATTTATAACCAGTTATATGTGAGCACATATCAGTAACATATATCAGCAATATATCATCAACAAGTCATCACCACAATGAACACAAAGAACACAAGATGTATGTACAATTTTCTTTTTATTACGGACTACAATCCTTGGGGTTTATCAGCAACAACTGAATAGAGTACAACTCT
>JASDQU010309093.1:109295-121701 GCA_032191745.1 Picea mariana
CATAGATATTTGAGTGGACTGCCATCTTCTATGGGTGACAGGATTTAGTATGATGATCCTAAAACTATGGAAGAAACAATAAGAAGGGATAAATTCTTGTATGAACAACAAAGAGAAAAACCTACTGTTCAGAAGATTTGGGATGACCAGAGGAAGTTTAAGAAGGAACAGAGGCAGAAGGGAAACAAACCTTTCATTTTTAGAAACAGTCCTCGGGGACAACCATCCTTTAGAGAGCCCAGGAAGGCTGAAGTGGGTGGGTAAATGCCAAGAACACCACCTATGGAGTGTTGGGGTTGTAAAGGAAACCATAGGTATAGAGACTGCCCCACAGAAAAGATAAAGCGAGAACTTCCCATACTGTTCAGCAAGATGAAACAATGGAGGATATTGGCAGCATAATGCCAAGGATCTACGCATCCTTGGACAACAAGCAAGTAGAATTTCAATCGCACATGATTGAAGTGGAAATTATGATTAACAACCGACCACGCATTATTTTAATTGATTCATGGGCTAGCCATAGTTATGTAGATCCTAGGGTGGTGGAAAGTTTTTTTTTAACAAGAAGAAAACATGAAAAGTCTTGGCTAGTATAGTTAGCCACAGGAACCAAAAGGAAGGTCAATGAATTGGTTAAGTCTTGTTCAGTGGACCTGAAAGGATTGAGCACTAAGGATGAATTGAATATTTTGCCTTTAGGCTCTTACGACTGCTTAATTGGGATGGACTGGTTGGATCAGAACCATGCCCTTATGGATTGCCGTAACAAAAGGTTTATATGCCTGGACGAAGAGGGAAATCAGGTAACAATCTAAGGAATTCCTAGAGCCATGGCTGTTAGAGAAATCTCAGCCATGCAGCTGAAGAAGTGTTACAGAAAAGGCTGTCAATTATTTGTAGCCTATGTGGGAGAAGCATCCAAAGATGCATTCTCGAAGCTAGAAGACCATGAGGTACTCAAAGAGTTCAAGGACGTATTTCAGGAGGTACCTAGACTACCTCTGAAGAGGGACATCGATTTTTCTATAAATTTGATGCCTGGAGCAGCTCCAGTTTCGAAAGCTCCTTATAGAATGAGTACGCCAGAGCTAAAAGAGTTGCAATTGCAGCTTGAAGAGATTTTGAAGAAGGGATACATTCACCCCAGCATGTCACCTTGGGGGAGCCTCTGTCCTATTCGTGAAGAAGAAATATGGGACATTGAGGTTGTGTATTGATTTCCGAAGGTTGAATAAGGTAACTGTCAAGAACCAGTATCCTCTGCCAAGGATTGATGATCTTTTTGATAAGTTGAAGGACGCGAAAATATTTTCAAAAATAGATCTCAGATCTGGATATCACTAAGTGAGAATAAATGATGAGAACATCAGCAAGACCACTTTTAGGACAAGGTACAATCATTATGAGTTCACAGTGGTGCCATTTGTACTGACAAACACACCTGATGTTTTCATGTGCTTAATGAATGGTGTATTCAAGGACTATTTAGACAAGTTTGTCATAGTTTTCCTGGACGACATCTTCCTATATTCCAAGTTAGAGGAAGAGCATGAGCAACACCTGAGAATGGTGTTGCAAGTGTTGAGAGAACACCAGCTGTATGCCAAGCTGAGCAAATGATGATTTTATCAAAGATAGATCCATTACTTGGGACATACTATTTCAGAAGAAGGGATTGTTGTGGATCCTGAAAAGGTTGAGGCCATTCGACAATGGTTAGCACCAAGGAATGTGGCAGAAGTTAGATATTTTATGGGTCTAGCAGGCTACTACATAAAGTTTATAGCTAGATTCTCAAAGATAGCTCACCCTATCACTTCTTTGCAAAGGAAGGAGAAGAAGCTTTAGTGGACTGAAGAGTGTGAGAGCAGTTTCCAGCGATTGAAGAAACTATTAATTAGCGCTCCAATCTTGAAGATTGCAGATCCAAATATGGATTTCGTGGTGTGCACAGATGCGTATAAGGAGGGACTGGGAGGATTTCTCAGCCAGAAGGGATTTGTAATCTGTTATGAATCTCGAAAGTTGAAAGAGAATGAAAGGAATTATGCCACTCATGATTTAGAGCTGACATCAATTGTCCACAGATTGAGGAAATGGAGACATTGCCTCATGGGAAGGAGATTCAAATTGAGAACAGACCACAATGGTCTGAAGTATTTATTTGATCAGCTGACTTTAAATGCCAGGAAAACTAGATGGCTGGATTTTCTGTGTGAATATGAGTTTGATATCAAGCATATCAAAGGGAAATAAAATAAGGTGGCTGATGCACTTAGTAGAAAAGTGCACGAATTACATGCTATAGCCATTAGCATGTACAGGACTGAGATTAAAGACAGGTTTTTGGAAGCTGCAAATGTTTATTTGTAGTACATAGGTTTGGTAGCAAAGCTACAGCAGCGTGAGAGACCACAGACCAAGGAAAGTTACACCTTGGAAGATGATGGCTTACTTCTATATAAAAACAGAGTGTACATACCCAATGTCCAAGAATTGAAGCTGGAAATTATAAAAGAAATGCATAACGTGATGTATGCCGGACATCCTGGTTATCAGAAGACTGTAGCAACAATCAAAAGCCATTATTTTTGGCTGGGTATGAAGAAAGAAATTGTTGAATACATCGCTATATGTATGGAGTTCCATAAAGTTAAGGCTAAGCATAGGCACCCAGCAGGGTTGTTGTAGTCCTTACCCATTCCTAAGTCGAAGTGGGAAGTGGTGACAATGGATTTTATTATAGGATTGCCTGGAACAAGCAAGCAACATGATTCGATAATGGTGGTGGTGGACAAGCTTACAAAAGTTGCCCATTTTATTCCACTGAAAACCACTCACAGGGCAATAGATGTTGCTGATATCTTCTTAAAAGAAGTGGCATGCTTACATGGAATTCCTAAGATGATTGTGTCTGATAGGGACCCAAAATTCACCTCGAATTTCTGGAAAGGATTGTTCAAAGGATTAAGAACGAATCTGAACTTTAGTATAGTGTATCATCCCAAGTCTGACGAACAGACACAGAGGGTGAACAAAGTAATAGAAGACATGCTAAGAATGTATGTGATGGATAAACCATTAAGATGGGAAGACTACCTGTATTTGGTATAATTCACCTACAATAATGGGTATCATGCATCATTGAAGATGAGCCCATTTGAAGCACTTTATGGAAGAAAGTGCAACACTCTAGTCAGTTGGGATAATCCAGCTGACAGAGCAGTAGTTGGGCATGAGCTGCTCAAAGAGATGGAAGACCAAATGATAGGAATTAAACAAAATTTGAAAGCGTCCCAAGACAGGCAAAAGAGTTGTGCTGATAAGAATAAAACCCACAGAGAATACAAAGTGGGTGATCATGTTTTCCTAAAAGTAAAAACTAACAGGAGTTTCCTGAAGCTTGGAAGTTGCACCAAGTTGGCAGCAAGATTTTGTGGGCCATTTGAGATCCTTGAAAGGGTTGGGCCAATTGCATACATGCTTTCATTACCTGTATCTATGACTGTACATAATGTGTTTAACCTATTTTAAATGCATGTTATTAATTAAGCATAAAATGATGTTGTTCCGCAAAGTAGCGTTTGCCCGGCCAGTGGGTTGGATGACGGCTAGGGGAGCATTACAATGTGTTTCATGTTTCACTGCTTAAGAAATATATACCTGATGCTAATCATGTTATCGATTGGAATGTGATTTAGGTGGAACTAGAAGGTGTCCTGCAAGTGCATCCTGTGCGGATATTGGACAGGAAAAGAAAATAGCTCTGGAATCGAGCCCTAGAGCTTGTAAAGGTCTAGTGGACCTGGTACAGTCCCGAGGACGTGACATGGGAGCATGAAGATGTTATGCGGGCAGAGTGCCTACATCTTTTTGAAAATTTTGAAAAGCTTGCAGATGCAGTGTGAAGTTGCACTAAGGACAGTGTAGAAATAAGGGGAGGGAGATTGTGATGTCCCCAAGGCCGAGCCCTATTGTAAATATGTTTATGAAATGAATTGTAAATATGTTTTATAGGCTGGTGAGATGAGTTTATATAAGCTAGTGGGCTTATGTGATTGTTAGGCCAGAGAGCCTAAGTATTGAAGGCCAAGAGCCTGATTTTGTACTTATATGTATGCAACACATTAATAAAATATTAACACCGCCGTGGGCAGGTCAACACAATGAACGAGTGATGGGGGACTGTGCATCCATAGAGAGGGCAAGGAATTAGGGGCTGGAAGGTGGGAAAAGGGGCTAAGTGTTAACCCTAGGGGGCTTAAGCCTTGGGAATAATATTTTAATCATATTCCAAAAGACATGTGAATAATATGTTTTTACCCTAAGTTCTTTTGGAATGATATGTGACTTCCAAATGGAAGGAACACATGTTGAAGGAACTCATGCAGTTCCAAAGGTGACAAGTGTCAACCCTGGGGCATGCAAATAAAATGGCCAAGATGAGCTGTGAGAGGGGTTCTCCTCCATTCGACCCGACCTTCTGAACCGTACATCCGATCTGATCTCTGTAGGAGACCTTGCGAAATTCTAAAACCGTGGGGGGGGGGAAGTCTGTGTTGATTTCGGGGATAGCCTGTGTTGATTCTCGAAGGCCGAGACACCTCTTTCTGAAGAGATCAAGCCTATGTGTGGAATCTCTATTCCCAATCCATAACCGTGAAACCATCTTGTCATTGTTAAACCTATTGGAAAGCCTGTGTATGTTTTCCCCATTGGTTGTTGTGGCCATGCAGTGCTGGACTGCATGGGGATTTTTGGCTAGTTGTACAACACTCTCTCTAGGTGAGAGAGGCAATTGAGGTTGGAAGAACAGGTTGTTGTCCTATAAGCGATTCTCTCCAGGTGAGAGAGTGCGCAGAGGAAGGAGAGAACTCCTGGAAGGAACCCTGTAGTTGCCACAGAGCTTGGAGACTTTCGGTTCAGTCTGTTGCTGTAACCCAAGGCAAGGGAGGTTAGCAGCCGAAGGAATGTCTAGGTGATAGAGACGGTGTATACTCCTGGGGTGGAACAGGCATGTGGGGAAGGAGAGTCTATGGGTAGTGAGCATGAGTGGTTCCTAGGAGAGAATTCCTTCCTTGTGACTGTGTGTTTTCCCTGTAACCTCAGCCTAGCCTAGGATTCCTACCTTGGGGGTGGAGCTTAGTCCCAGCTGGGGGGTCACCTATTGCTGAGCTGATGAGCAGTGTGGTCTAAGGATGGGAGGTTCATGGAAGGCCTACACTCGGTTGGTGGAATTACCACAGTTTCAAGATAAGTATCAGCTTATGTTAAATGTTATGTTTTGTATGCATGTGATACTTATATTTTATCATGTATTCCGTTGTGCAGATGAATTTTTGTTAATGCTAGGGAATATTTGTGTTAGTAGTAATTCTTATATTTACTCTGAGTTTAAATGTATTTCATTGCTTAAATGCATGTGGATTATATAATGCTTGTATGAGTTAAGTGAAAGAGTGTTATAGTTTGGTACCAGAGCGATTAAGCCTTGGTAACAGAAAAAGAGTGTTACATAGGCTCTCTGACCTAATCATCACAAAACTGGCTCATTAGCCTATAAAACACCACATATACATAAAGGCTCCCTCGCCTCAAAATCGCACACACTTAAGTTGCTGCACATGGTATCCTGGAATGTGCACACTTCCTCATGTTACTGTGCAGTACATGCGCGCACTATACCATGGAAGGTGCATACAAAAATGATGTCAAACAACTCACCAACTTAATTACATTTTCATTTTCATTACAATTGGGTTCGGCCTAGGGATATTACAACTCCGTTGATTTACTATTGCAAGGAATGATTTATTGAAGTTATTTTGCTACTGCAATCTGAGTTTTAGTTTGCTTTTGTAATTCCCTTGTTTTGTTGTAACTTTGTTTGTTGTAATAGTCCTTTATTCTTTGTTGAAACACCTGCTGAAACAATTGTTGTAGAACAAATTATCGATTTTTTTTATGATGCAGGAGAATTTTAATTAAGTTTTTGATGTAATAGTTCCTTATTGTTTATTGAAAAAATTGTTAAAACACCTTCTAAAACAATAATTGTAGTTATTGATGTTATTACAGAAAGTTGAAAATCTTATAGTAATTGTTTATTAATTTATGAAGCACTCCCCTACATCGCTCATAAGCTTGTTTCCAAAGAAAAAATAAAAAATCTTTGTAAACCAAGATTTCACTTACCTATTACTACTATCTTTTTCCCTTACAAACTAAAGGATAAAGGAACTTTTTATTAGATATTTTCATAATAATAAGTATTGAATTTTTATGTAAGTACGTAGTATTATTATCTTTTAGTTGTTGAGTTCTTATTAAGACGAGTATCACTACATATATTAGTATTATTATCTTTTAGTTGTTTAGTTCTTATTAAGATGAGTATCACTTACCATGGACGATTTTTCTCAATCAATGTGGAATAATAGTTTTATATAAAGAGTCAAACATGAATATCAATTGAGTTGTAAACTTTCATATTTTTATTTATTTATAGATTATTAAATTTGAGTTGCCGAGTATACACCCATCTCTTTAAGCGCCAAAGAAAGGTGTTGCAATCTCATAGGATTTGGATAAAAAACATAAATGAAAAGTTGGTTAATTAGATTATGAATGAAAAAATTTAATAAAAAGAAAACAATATTTTAGATTAAGTTAGTTTTCACTTTCAAAACTTTATCATGAATATCAAGTTAATTAAAATTATAGAAATAAGAAAATTTCATTAAAAATAAAAAAAAATGAATAGCAATATGACGATGGTGAGGGGAAACACTATAAAAATATAAATAACAGATAATGTATTATGAAGGCGACACTATCTCCCTCATCCTAACGCTTATGAAATGCACAATATCCTTAATAACCCCTTGGTAACATATGACTATCAAAGTAGGATCAGAGAAGACAATATGCATTTCCTAATAGGCATTGTCTCATCTAACCCACCCTCATATACGCACATTGTCTAATGTCAACCATCCCTACCCCCACCTCCGCCGCATCCAATTCTCTAGTGTCAACCACCCGCACCTCCACCCCATCCCCATATATTTTGGCTTGACACTGTGTTAATTCCCAAACACAAAGATCAACACCTCCCTCCCTAACTCCTCTTGGTGGAAGAGACAATGGGACAAGCCTCACATCACCAACAACATCAGATCGGTTTCCCATGAGTATGGAATGCAACAGAAGAGGGTCGTTGGAAACGACACACATGCAACGAAAATGATACTCAACTCTTCAGAATTTTGGATACATTTGAGAATTTATGGGATCTTATCCCAAAATAAATTTTATATATTCCTGGTGAAGTTTGTTCAACATTGAGACTAGAATCTTCTGCAGTCTTGTTATGACTCGGGGAAGCAGCACATAAGGCCGAGAGAAGATATTGCTGGAGTTGAAGATGGCTAAAGTATTTCCGGGAATCCATGTGTTGGTATGTAATGAGGTCTTAAAAATAGCCATAATTTTGTAAATCCATGTGTTAGTATGTAATGAGTTCTTAAAAATATACATATTGTGTATTTGTAATGAAGTCCTCTTGCAATTAACTTGGCGGTTTTTTTGGAAACCAACATGAAATTGAAGTTGAGATTCTATTGATCTAAGCATTAAGCATTGATTTAAAAAGTCAAAATCGTGTGACAATTGGAATCAGAAATCCAATTTGCTCATGGAAAGAGAGTTAAGTAAATTCCATGTTATGTTATTCTTCAAAACAAATTCAATTTTATGCTATTTTTTAAAACAAATTAAGTTTAGAGTATGAGTCAAAGTAAAGTTTAAGCAAAGTTAAAGTCATTCAAATTGTGAAAGTCAAAATTCAAGTTTAAGATATGTCAAATTATGACATTGGTGTGTCAATTAAGCTTTTTAAACTAGTAGCAAGAGAGTTATGTAAATTCCATGTTATGCTATTCTTCAAAACAAAGTCAAGTTGGGAATCTCTCTCAAAGTAAAGTTTAAACTTTACTTTGTGCATCTAAGTTAGGATTCCACCTCCACTTGTTGCACCTCGTTGTATTTTTCTCTTTACCATAGGATCGATCCCACCGAATTGCGACACGGAACCATCATTGCTGCTCTAGAAGTGTCGTAATTTAGTGGTAGAGACTACCTTCACATGGATGCCCTAGGTAGATCCTAGTTGCATATTGGTGTCCATGTTGTCGTTAATGACTATAGACTCGGGAGTCCTTTTAGTCTTGTCTTGATTATGAGTTTGAGCCTCATACGTCTGATATATCATCACTCTTGACCTCACGCTCAGGACTCCAAAAAAAAACGAGTCTTCTTTTAATCCCTTTTCAGACTCTATAAACATGAAAAGATTGTCGAGCGATCTTGTTGTCCTTCATGCTCGCCAAATTAAAATTTGAAGGAACGTCTCTCCAATGGTAGTTTACCCATTTTTCGATACGGATGGTCAATTTTACGAACAAAGGTATGCTTTAGTAACTTTGGTTCGCTAGAAGAGTATTATCAGGTATAAGTTTACCCTTTTTTTGGGCCCGAGGGACTAAATTTATGAAAAAGGAACCCCCACAAAGTCCATAGTTAAGATCTTTTCAGACTCCCTAAAATTGAAAAGATCGTCGAGTGAGCTTGTTTCGTCACACTCATTAAACTGGTCCAGAAGAACATCCTTTACGAAGTCCATAGTTAAGTTATTTTCAGACTCCTTAATTGAAAAGATTGTCGAGTGACCTTGTTCTTTCACACTCGTTAATTGGTTCAGGAAAACATCTATTGGTGTGAGTTTACCCCTTTTTCCAACTTGTAGATTAAGGAGGAAAAAGGTACACCTCGGGAGATTCATCTCACTGGGAGAGTTCTCCTCAACAAATTTCACTTTTTTCGGGCTAAGAAGACTAAATCTAGAAAAAAACAACTAGTCCATAGTTAAGCTCTTTTTAGACTCCTTAAAATTGAAAATATTGCCGAGTAATCTTGTAAAGGTTAGACTCATTAAAATGGTTTTGAATAGACGTATTTTTGGTGCTAGTTTACCCCTTTTTCGAACTGACTAGACTATCTTCGAAAAAGGTACCCCAGTGGAGTCTTCTTTTATGTTTTTTCAGACTCTCTAAAAATGAAAAACCACTGAGCTTACCTTCTCTGGGCTCATTTAAAATTACTTTGAAGGACATTATCATTGTGTCTTATTAATCACACATGCATCTCTGCGTCTTTGTCCTAATGCCGGCTCCATGTTTCTCTCAAATGAGCCTTTGAAGCATGTCTTATACCCAAGCCTTGTATCTCTTTGCCTCTGCGATCTGACACTTTTACCCATGGAAGAATTTTCTCGAGTGTCCTTTTTCCTACACATGTCTCCTTGCTATGAGCATTAGTGTGTTCCTTGCACTAGGAACTAGTATGCTTGTGACACTCATTCCTCCTTTGTAACGTAGTATTAATTTATTCTTTTTCAAGCTCTCCAAAATATTGAAAAAGACAAAAAAATCAAATATACCCGAAAAAGAGGATGGGAAAAATATTTTCTTTTTATGGAAGCACAATGAGTCTCCCTTGGAAAAAACAAATCCTTTTGTTTGTTTGTCAAGATTTGGGATTTAATATGACCTTAGGAAGTTGTTCTCATAACATAGAGCTTTGTCCTCCTATGTTTGGTTATCCTTCCAAACATACGGAGAGTTTGCATTGCCTTCTGCATCGTGAACTTATGTCAATGTCTTGTTGCTTGAGTCTGATAATCAGTCATGCTATTATCCAAGGAAATTTTTACCCAACTTGAGTCAACCTTTATGTAGTTGTCTCTTGACCTCATGCCCGACCATCCCTAAATTCCAATCAAGTCCTTGTTCAAAATCAATGGAGTTCTTTTCCTGATCACCGAGATCCTCTTGTCTGTTCCCCGACAAGTCATCGAAGACCTCTGGGTAGTGAACTAGTACACTCACATTACACTCCTACCCGAGTTTTGAAGATCTTGAAGTTGTTTCACGAGCTCTGCAGACCTCATCTCCAACCATCAGACATCATTGGCTTCTTGAAGATGGATACTATACATGTATATCTTTGATTTTGAGATGTAGATCCACTGTGTATTGCTCGCGGTTACACTTTATATAGTTATATGACATGGATCTGTAGTGTATTTTATTGGAAGCCACGATTTATTTCATCCCGAGCATGGGTATGCCCGCCTCGGTGAGACAAATGTTATTTTGCAGATGGCACCTCTCAAACTCTGGTCCCGGGCTCACTCGCTTCATACGCTGGTGAAGATTTGTAATGTATTTCAATTGCCAGATGCTCTTCTGACCTCACACAATAGGGAGCATATGTTATAACCCTAAATTGCACTATAGATGCATACATGGCATCAGACCATCTTACTTACTATTTTTTCCCAAGCCAACACTGAACAACTCTTCTTAAAAACACTATTTTTGAAGATGTACGTGCCCTGTACCACTACAGTCCATGTATATACACTAGATGCCCCACTACGTCCTGTGTATGTATGCTAGATACACTATTACAACCCGTGTATGCCCATAAAAGTTGCAAAAAATAAAAAGTTGCAAGGGATTCGTTGCGATTACGGGCTATTGGGTAGTTTCCCAACTAATCCACCACCTATAGTCTGTCACCTAACCGAATAACCATCCTTTTGTCATATAAAGGAGGTGTTGGAGTCTCATTCCAGGGAGAAACATAGCTACAGTGAAACTCTTCCCATTTGACTTTCCCCCCTTGCCCCAAGAATTTGTAGCCACATTATGAGGTTTGAGCGATAATTCCATATTCTTGCCTTTTTCCTTATTCATAAGCCTATGCCCATTATCTAGAGAGAAGTGTGAGAGAAGAAGGATATGTGGAAGCAGTTGGAGATTTGTGAAGAGGATCCCAGGACCGGGTTCAAGGAGCAGTCGTCGATCTCATTTTGTAAGTGACTTTGCGATATTAATATAAAGAAGTACTTTTTATGTCCCACCATATGATGTGTTCAATCTTCATGTTTGATTTACATTTTGTTATGACATCTAACCCACTAATTCATATATAAGGTGCATGTCCATACTTTCTTGTTTGTCTTTTGGTGAATGCAGGTTAGCCTTGGGAGGAGACTTGCAGTCAAGAAGCGACTGAATGCAAAAGGACCGACACCGAATGCGGAGTTTAAGGTAAGACTACCAGATCCTTATACTTTTCATTTTATACATGAATGTGGGGTATTGTCGGGATAGTTGTTAAAATTAGGAGACTTTAGACGGTTAGGTCTGCCTGTATGATTGAACCCTACTGTACTCCATAGGGGGGTTTTCCCACTATAGAAAGGTAAATCAATAGTTTGTGGGTTATTCAGATTGAGAACGAGCACATTAGATAAATACAAAGTAGGTCTGAAGAAGAACTAGACCAGCAATGGAGATTAACTCGAGGTAATCTTGATTGATGAATTTGGAAGTAACACATGACGATTATTGATTTATGCTCAAAGGAAGTTATTCAGAGTCTAGTGGAGAAGATTTTTTTTAATACTCTGAAATCAGAGTATCAAAACAAAATATTCATTGTTGATACCCTTTATTTGATGTATAGAAAGACCATAACACTATTGATATTATGGTAGCTACGGGAGGTATTAACCTCCACTTGTGACCTCTAATGAGATTAGAATATTCCAGGAAGCAAGAAGAACCTTACAAGACTTGGACATAACCCTAGAATTAAAGTCGTCTAAAGAGAATATTTTATATTAAGTCTTTAGCACCCAGAAAGAGAAGTTGACCCAGACAGTCTGGAAAGAGAATTATAAATATAAGGCGCCATAACTCATTTGAAACACACAAGTTGTAATTGCAGAAATCCAGTAGTGCACAAGTATGTGGAGCAGTTGCAGCTGTAGTTACTGCAACCTATAGTTTTAGTCTTTCTGGGTTGGAATTTCTTATCAGTCTTGTTTATGTTTGCTTAGTGCATTATCCTTGGTTAGATATTGAATTGCTACCAGATGTAAGGTAGCTAGAGAAGTAGTGGGGGGGCCCAGAGGGACCATAGTGATAATAGTGGAGGTCATTCAATGTAAGGTGGACCAGTTCCACAATATTATTAAATATGACCCACTATGGTAGTTAGATATAATAAATGGGTAATTAGATATAATAAATGTAAGAGGACTTCTTAGAAGGTTCTACTTCTAGAAGATTCCTCCTCTAGAATGTTCTTAGGTGATGGTAGCACTATATAAAGGGGTTCAAGCAATGTAATAAGATATGCAAAGAAGTATTGTATTGTGAGTTGTAGCTCCATAGGAGGATGCCCACTCAAAGATGCAAGTGAACAGGAGAGGATCCCTTCCATAATAGGATCCATTGTATGGTGTTGCCCTACCTCAAGGGTTTGGTAA
>JASDQU010309093.1:128477-138690 GCA_032191745.1 Picea mariana
TTAGAAGGTTCTACTTCTAGAAGATTCCTCCTCTAGAATGTTCTTAGGTGATGGTAGCACTATATAAAGGGGTTCAAGCAATGTAATGAGACATGAAGAAAAGTATTGTATTGTGAGTTGTATCTCCATAGGAGGATTCCCTCTCGAAGAGGCAAGTGAACAGGAGAGGATCCCTTCCATAATAGGATCCATTGTATGGTGTTGCCCTAACTCAAGGGTTTGGTAATAATAAAGTGTGGTTTCTTATATCTTGATCTATGGATCTATTGTGTATTCAGTATTTGTGGTGATTATATTTGTAGATCTATTCAGGTTCTTAACACCAGAATTCTTCTCTCTGTCAATCTCAAGGTGCTCGGGGGTTGCATTCGTGCCTATGGTTGGGTGACAATATTTCTATATTGTTTATGGTTAAACAAGCACACCCACATTTATAATAGGTTATGGGCCCACACCTCCTTCATTCAGTCTAAACCACTAGAAGGAAGCTAAGCCTTAAAGTTATCAATCTCATTGAAGAACTTCCACTAGGGTTTCTAGCAGCTGCAGTTACTGAAGTATTGTTGCTAGGGTTACTAGAAGGTGCAGTTGCAAAAACCCTAAAAATCTTGCCCAACACCTTATGATGGAATACCTTACTTAAGGAGAAGATATTCTAGTGAACCTTAGTTCAACACACCTCTTGGCACTCTTAGAAGGAAAAAACATCAAGGTTGAGATTTTGGGTCAAAATCAAAATTTGACGAGTTATCAGTCAACAAAAATCATGAATCAAAATACAGATCATCTACACTATTCATCTCTCATGGGAACTCTGGAAGATGACATGTGGATAATTGATAGTGGAGATTCTAGGCATATGACATGATACTAGCCTAGACTCTCTAATCTAAATGAAAAGACGACATCCTACAAGGTAGAACTTGGAGATAAGAACACCTATCCAATGGAACGAATTAGTCAAGCCTCCGTCAAATTGAAAATAGGTAACGATGTTCTTTTTAAAAATGTCTTATATGTACCTGGTTTATAAAGGAATATTGTATCCATATCTTTCCTAGAAGACAAAGGAAACATAATAGCATTTCTAGATGGAAAATTATTATCTTGGTCTAGAGACTCCAACATAGAGAACGCTAATATTACACATTATTTTGGTCACCCTAGTGATGTTTCTACAAGCATGTGTTCAGGCTCCCAAAAGGATCTTTCTCATTAGAAATGTGACTGGTTTCCTCCTCTACAAAACTTGTTTTTAGAATGATTTCGCAGGCTAGACATAAGACACAATGCAAAAATGCCTGATTTCCGTAGGCTATCCTAAACTTGGCTCTCAGAGTTTCTACAGGCTACTCTATAGACAGGGTGTGGCAGTGTTTGAAGATTAAGGAAAGGATGAAGTTCACAAAGGTTCTAGAATGGAATCTTATAGAATATTAGGTGGCATCAGTATGGTTTGGATCCTATTGGCTTCTCTGATTTGGTGGGATCATCCTAATCTCTTTAACCATCTATATTTCTCATATATAATGATGGATTTTTCATGGAAAAGGTTAAGCAAGAGAAATTAAGATCAAGTAAGGAATTTATGAAGGAATAGGCTGAGAATTGTGCGAGGAACTCTATTTCAATTGGTGTTTGAGGTCTCCATTTGACCATCAAGCTATTGTGGATCATCTTCATACAAGTTTGGAGCAAGTGTGTGTGTTGGAGAAAAGGGCCACCGAAAGGGAACCTTGCAACATCAAGGTTGTTTGGTTGAATCTTCCACTTTACTTAATATAATACAATGGCATGTTTCTTTTCCATAAAATCATTCTCATTTTATTAAATGATTCATTGATCACATGTGTAAGTTTTCATTGAATATATTATTGTTGTTTTTACTTTGGTTGGTTTGTGTTTCATTGTAGATCTGATATCACAAGAGCACCGAAGTGGAGCAAGGACAACAAAGATATAAGGAAGCGATATTCAATGGTATTTCATTCATCTCTTGTTATATAGGGAAAGCATCATGTCCTGTCTTGTTTTGTTCTAGATATAGGTGTATCTAGGGAGATCAGTTTATGTCTCCATTTAATGATTTATCCAATAACAAAATTGGCGAGCGTACCGGGGATACGACTTGTTTGGTTTTTTTTCTGTCTATTTTCCTTTAGCTCGCTTCTTTTAATTTTAATCGAGTTTCTGAGTTTGTGGGGGATCCATCTAGACTCTTTGGATCTAAAAGTTCTTTTAGACTCTTTGGCCTTTTTCCATTTTTCCTTTGTTTACAGGCATTTTCGCACTGTATCCCATATGCAACCTGTAGAAACCTTAGATCGTCACACCCTGACTGTTTAAACTAGTGTGGAACCTCCGCATTCTATCACATATCTAGCCTGTAGAAACCTCAAATTGTCGCATTGTACCTTACTGCTGGGTTGCGACGTCTCCTATAGAATTTTTGGATTAGGTGTTTTTGTCTTTTCAGAACCAGTTTTTCTTTGATCACTTGGGAACAACTTTTGGTACCAGTATTTGATTGTTTTCTGAGTGTAAGACTTGTTGTTGATTGGTTTGCAGGGATTGAAAGCCCTTCTTCATCATTTTACAAGTTTTACTTTCTTTCTTAGAATTAGATTGGGGGCATCTTTGCATTTGAAGTAGCAAAATTGCATGATTTTTGGCATTGGTGTATTGGTGTACAGTCTCTTTTACTCATTTCTTGAGAATCTTGATATTGATGAGTTTAATAAAATTTTGGGACATTGTGCATATGGGAATGATAAACATTTTCTCCTTCTCATAATATAGCTTTCATTGAAGTGAAATATTTGCATTCTCATTTCTTTGCATTGTTTAGAGTCGGTCAAAACATCATTTAGTCCACACCGTTTTCCTCTTGAGTAAAAACAACCTTAAAAATAAAACGCTTATAAAAATTGATTATACATTTTTATATTTTTTGGTAGCAAACTTACATTACCTTAGGGTGTAGGGCTTTGGACTAGGTGTGAAAGATAACTTTACAAAGTTTTAAACAAACATTGAATCTTTAGTTAGGGAGCGATCAAATCCACTTGCTACATTTTGTCCTGGGAAGCCCTTCTAACAAAAGGGTCAATCAAAAGGTCGCATTAGGGCCGACAGAGTTACTCACTCTTCTTTGTTGGTCTTAATGTAGAGATTGCACATATTATTGGGGGTCACTTGAGGATATACCCACGATTATGTGTGGGAGATACCCTGCCTTTGCGCGTGGATAAGACTTTTGAATGTTTCCCCAGGCATCATTGTAGTAATTGGTAACCTTAGTGGTCTATCTCTTTAGGTTCTTTACACTAGGTGACTGTGGAGGGGAAATTCTTCACGGTACCTGGAATCGACGTTGGCCAAACTCGCTCGGGCTCCTTGGAGGGTATACCCACGTTTATGTGTGGGAGCTTGCACCAAGGTGTAAGTCTGTTAAGCAGGTCATCGACATAACTTTTCCACCCGCTCTATCTGAGTATCTTCTTACATTGTTCCTGCGACATTGGATTTCATCACCAACTAGTGAGTTCATTGTGAGAAGGTTTTGTTTTCTTGCTTGTTGACTATATTTTTAGCATGTGCTATTTGTTTCTCCTAGCAGACTCTAGGTTGGATATTTATCTAATGGCGTCAGTTCCTGAAATGACCAATGAAGGAACACCTGCTCCAGGGGAACCTTATTTTTTTCCTTCTTATGGAAACATTAGTCCTCCTCACATCGCTACTTTGAGCCTTCCAGGTCTCACAATTGGATGACCAGTATAGTTGTTTTCTACTCAGGTGATCCCGAATGCAGCTAGTGCTTCAGTTGTAAACACTTCACCCCAATAGCATCAACCTCATGTTGATCCTTCACCGTCTTCACCAGTAAGATATTCTTCATCTTCTTCACTTACAAGGTCTTCTTCCATTTCATCTTCTTCTCAAGCTAGTAACCTAGTGGATAAGAAGAAGAAGAAAAGGAAGATTAAGAAGAATAAAAATAAGTGAGGGTCCAAACTTCCAACCACTGTTGGACATGTTGGAAAGAAGCCAGGTTGGACATGTTGGAAAGAAGCCAGTTATTGCTAATCGTGTTGGGAGTGTTTATGATGTCGAGATCACCAAAAAAATCCATAATCCCAAGTACCCTTGCAGGATTTGTAAGGATAGCCATCTTCTTAAGCATTCCCCCCCAGGAACACACAATGGATATATGTTCTAGAAATC
Source organism: Picea mariana (assembly GCA_032191745.1). Taxonomy (NCBI): domain Eukaryota; kingdom Viridiplantae; phylum Streptophyta; class Pinopsida; order Pinales; family Pinaceae; genus Picea; species Picea mariana. The sequence goes on from JASDQU010309093.1 coordinate 132,705, forward strand.
TCAAAATCGAACATAGCCACGAGACATACAAAGTGGATATATCTGTCAATACAAATCATAAATACTCCATCGCAACATAGACCAAAATGGTGAGATCCAGGGTCTTCAATCCCATCGTCTATAAGTACGAATCTAGCCATGTGATTATAGGTGTTGAAGTCGAACATGGTAGAAACCACTTGATTACCGGTCATTGATGAAAAACATTAACAAGTGCAAGGGAAATCGTCATTGATGTAAATGACTCCCAAGGTACCTCAATACAATCCATCGAATGTGAATAAATGAGGTGAAGTCGAACACTCGATGGAATCTATTGATTAAGGACCAATGATGTGAATCCACTATCGAAAGTGAAGAAACTTGCCATTGAGGCATGCAGGTTCTAAGGTACTAATTGATTTCTAAGTTTTATTGTTGGATAATGAGTTGAATTTGACAGGAAAAGACTCGTCACAAGAGGGCCTGGATGTATCCCCCACCAATGATACGTAACAAGTAATAGATTTGAGGTATATCAAAGTATGAAAATGATTTGAAACTGATACAGGGAAGGCCGACATGCTAAGAATTGATAACTGTAGATGGTCGACTCAATAGAAGGCTTGTGCAGGGTTGGACTTCTCTTGAACATATGAATGACATGACAATGGTCTTGGAAGCATTGACTCAAAGACGACCCAAGATATGAACTTCCAGAAGCTCAAACGAGAGACAAATGAATTTCCCAACCCGGATTGAATGACGAAGGGGGTGTCATGTTCAAGAGAGACTAATACTACCATTAACACAAATATAGAGAAACATTTCAGGTAATCCCGAATGTAGCTAGTGCTTCAGTTGTAAGCACTTTGCCCCAAGAGAATAAACCTCTTGTTTATCCTTCATCGTCTTCACCAGTAAGATCTTCTTCACCTTCTTCACTTGCAAGGTCTTCTTCCATTTCATATTCTTCAAAGAGTGAAATATCTCAAGCTAGTAACCCAGTGGATGAGAAGAAGAAGAAAAGGAAGATTAAGAAGAAGAAAAATAAGAAAGGGTCCAAACTTCCAACCACTGTTGGAAATGTTGGAAAGAAACCAGTTACTATTAATCATGTTGGGAGTGTTGATGATGTCAAGATCACCCAAAGAAACCATAAGCCCAAGTGCCCTTGCAGAATTTGTAAGGATAGCCATATTCTTAAGCATTGCCCCCCAGGAATACACTGTGGACCTATGTTCTAGAAAACTCAAAATCGAACATAGCCACGAGATAAACAAAGTGGATATATGTGTCAATACAAATCATAAATACTCCATTGCAACCTGGACCAAAATGGTTAGATCCAGGGTCTTCAATCTCGTCGTCCGTAAGTACAAATCTATCCATACAATTACAGGTGCTAAAGTTGAACATGTTAGAAACCATTTGATTACCGTTCATTGATGAAAACCATTGACAAGTGCGAGGGAAATAACCATTGATGTCAATGACTCCCAAGGTACCTCAGTACAATCCATTGAATGTGAATAAATGAGATGAAGTCAAACACTCAATGAAATCTCTCGATCAGGGACCAATGATGTGAATCCACTGTCGAAAGTGAAGAAACCTGTCATTGAGGCATGTAGGTTCTAAGGTACTAATTGATTTCTAAGTCTTATTCCTAGATAATGAGCTGAAGTCGATAGGAAAAGACTCGTCACATGAGGGCCTGGATGTATCCCCCATCAATGACATGAAACAAGTAACAGATTTTAGGTAGATCAAAGCATGAAGATGATTTGAAACTGACACAGGGAAGGCCAACATGGTAAGAATTGATAACTGCAGATGTCTGACTCGATAGAAGGATTGTGAAAGGTTGGACTTCTCTTGAACATATGAATGACATGACAATGGTCTTGGCAGCATTGACTCAGAGAAGACCCAAGATATGAACTTGCAGAAGGTCAAACGAGAGAAAAAATGAATTTCCCAACCTAGATTGAATGATGAAGGGGGTGTCATGTTCAAGAGAGACTATTACTGCCACTAAAAAAATTATAGAGACACATTTCAGGTAATCCCGAATGCAACTAGTGCTTCTGTTATCACATAAACATGGCGGGGGTGCTTTCCCTAAGAAGAGACCCCTTTGGAGAAAATATGGCAAGAAGCGGGTCAAAACCAACTTTTCCTAAGTTGGAGATCAGGCACATATGATTTAAAATATGCGTAGATATGAGTGACCATGATCCACGTGCCCAGATCTATAGATGAGGTCTGATTTCAGAACCCCTCCACCATTCTTCCTTTAATGGGGGGGGTTCGATATGGTGTTGCGCAGGTCTGAACGACTAGGATTGGAGTGCCCATATCTGTGACTGAGGTCCAATTCATGACCCCCCTTTCCATTATGCCTTTAATGAGGGGGGGGGGNCACTCTACCTCTCTTATTCCCCTGTCACATCTCCCGCTTCCCTTCTACCTTTCAGTACCGCACACCTGTCCTCCACTTTCCTCGGGATCATGTCCCCTCTCCTTTCATGCCTCTTATCTCCTAACACCTGTGCCCCTGTTCTCCATGCCACTTCCACTGTGTCTTATCCATACTCCCGTGGCACTTCTCATTCAGTTTCATAGACCCATTTCTCCGTCACATGGTGCTTCCACCTCAGCACCCCTCGTCTCACTTTCACATTACTGGCGCCATCGCTGTCCCTGTCAGATCCTTTCCCACGTTCGCAGGCTGGCCCCCCTCATAGAATTCCAATGAAGTAGCAGTGGCTAAGGAAAGGTCGCTACGTTGTCCAAATGCAGAATTGACCAAGCCTTATATGATCCCGAGAAGTAGTTATTGAGGTAGTTGACGGTGGGTGAACATCGTTTCCTTCTATAAATAGAAGGTCAGAAAGGGAAAAAGCGCAGAAAGTGACTGTGAGTCCATCATGACAAAGATTGTGTCTGACAACCAACTACATGGGCAGTCTGCCTAGCATCTACATGCGCAGCCTGACAGAGAAGCTTATCGACGTAAAGCCTTGAATGCATGATTTGATCTGCTCCAGGTAGTTCGAGCCAGTCTGAGTATATGTAGGCATTTTTTCCATTTTTGTAAGGGTCGATGGTTGAGCTAGGCTCCCAATTGTAAAAGTTTAATGAAGCATTGGTTTTCCTGGTTATGCATTTGTATGTGAGACTTCATGTTTAATGCAAGTCAGCTTCTTTCCATCTCTCTGTAAACACTACTTTAAGACAGTCAGAATTGGAAGATCCAGTCGGGGGTGATGGTGTTGTTGTGATGTATGTTTGATCATGACAGTATTTTTACCAGTTTTAAATCAGTTTCTTGTGTTATCTTTTACTTCTTACACTGAGTAACTTGGAATTGGAGGATCCAGTCGAGTTGTTATGACAACATTGTGACAAATGTTTGATCATTGTGTTGTTGTAACTGTGTCTCTTAGGCACATTTTCAGTGTCTTGTTTTTCTTCCCCAAGTAACTGGAAGGATGGATGCCCATAGTAGACTCGTTCATCTTCTCACCAAGTCTTCCATCTGTTAACCTTAAATTCAACTTACTGATGGAATTTAGATCAGGACCTCACTCGTTCATTCATGCCTGGCCTAATTTTCTAAGTTAAAAGGATATTCTCTTGGGCCTGCATCCATTTGACTACCTCAATTCATTATCGTGACATATAAAACTGATGGGTATCATGATTACTCCTGTCGCAATCCAGGGGTGACTTCTGGTGCTAACATTTTTGGTGTTGTTGTTGGGGATGAAGTTGAAGATTTTCCCCGGGATTGAACGACATTGAGCCTCTGATTCTGAAGGTGCATCAGGCATCAAATCCCCCCAATATTGCTCCTGTGCACCTGAAGACTCCATTGATGCAAATCCACTGGCAAATCCACTGTTTCGGTTGTGGCTCCTAAGAGGAAGACACACAAGTTCCACTCCACAACTTCCTCTAGCACACCTAAAGCTCCCTAGAAAGAGCCACATTACAGAGATCCAATTTTAGATGGTGAAATGGAGCTAGACACATTGCTCTTACTCATTATATTTCACCATGGTGACTCCATTGTGCAATATATTTTGGTGATTCCACTGAGGGAAGCAAATCAAAGGGTTATGGAGGCTATCCTAGACAAGTGGTTTTCCCTCTTCGATTTCTCTGCCATAGATGGTTATCTGCATCTAGTGTCACCTATAAATGAATGGGATGACTATCTTCTGAGGTTCAAAGGCAGTGAGCATGATCATCCTGGTGAGCATCTGTTTAATTTTCATATATGCATGCTTGAGCACAAATTTGTTCACCAAGATGTTTTGATGAAGATGTTCAAGTTCTCATTAGAGGGAGATGCCCGTGAGTGGTTTTACTCCCTGCCCCCTGCTAGTATTTCCTCCCTGGAGTAGTTTCATGTAGCTTTCAATGCTCACTGTCAGAAGTTTTATCCCTCTAAGTTAATTTGTCATAGTTGTTGCGAGGGACACAATGATTGCACTCAATATATAGCTGGTTCAGAAGTAGGTTGTGAGGATGAAGGAGATGACTTGGATCGAGAATCAGTTATTTCTCTTCCCAATTCATTTGCATCAGAGGTAAGCTATAGGGAGGGGAGCCATGAGGAAGAATATGCTCTGTGTGAGATAATGGAACTGGGAAAATCTGTTTTTGCATAAATAAAGCAATTGAAGGAAGATCATGATTGCTCCATTCTTGGGGAAGATGCAGATGGTTTCCCAATCCCTGAAGCAGAGGTTCTTGGAAAATCTATTGAGGATAAAAATCAAGACTCCATAGTTGGAGAGGCCTTGCATCATTCTCTTAATGTGCTTTTTGTTCCAACCTTTGATGATTATTCAGATGAGGAGCAATAGAGCACTACATCACAATTTGTTGACCTAGGGAGTAGTCAGCCTATATATGATAGCTATGAATCAGATTCTGAGCTAGATATGTAGGATATCCAAGGACACACAACAGAGTATTATCCTCTCTTCCTTAAAGAATATTATCATGAGGAAATGAACCATCCTTGGCCTACAGAAGACACTGAGCAGCATGAGGAAGAGCAGAGTTTTCCCATGGGTCTTGTTTATGATAATTATGAATCCGACCCTTGGGAGAGCCAAGAAGAAGAAGAGTACCATCAGAAGGGGAATTTTATCTCCTATCCAAAGCTTGTAAGTGAGCAGCCACCACCTGATATCAGTTAGCCTACACTAGACTCTCACCCACCTGAGCTTACCAGAGATATCCGGCCATGTGTGAGCAGATGCATAGTAGAGGAGGCTGCCTGTCACCAATTTTCTGGAGTTTGCCACTAGTCCTATGAGCCTATGAACAAATACATGGAGTTGTATTTCCTTCATGATTTGCATCCACCCAACTTCATTCTAACCTCATCCTTAGGATGGAAGCTGAAGGATGTAAGCGCTCTCCTATCACGGTTGCATCATCTGCTAGTAATCATCGACATAGTGAAGGAGCTTCCATTCAGGAAGTTAGCTGAATGGCTATGGTGGAAGTTTTCTTTCACCTCGTCCCATGTAAGAAAATTTATTATTTTAGGACTATACATAAATAAGCTCCTTGGAGAATGTGTGTTTATTTTTGTTTTATTCCACTTATCGACATGCATTTTTTTAAGCAGGGTGTTCTGAGCTCGACTCCATAGCCGAACAACAAGGCACTAAAGCTGCAAAAGAGTTATTGTCAGCCTACAGGGGGCGTTCCATCCTTCATGGAGCCCAATGTTATCACATGAACATGGAGGGGTTGTTTTCCCTAAGAAGCGATCCCTTTGGCGAAAAGATGGCAAGAAGCGGGTCAAAACCCACTTTTCCTAAGTTGGTGATCGGGTGCATATGATTTAAAAGATGCGTGTATCTGGGTGGTCGTGATCCATGTGCCCTGATCTACAGATGAGGTCTGATTCTAGAACCCCTCCACCATTCTTCCTTTACTGGCGGGGGGGATCCAATATGGTGTTGCGTAGGACTAA
>JASDQU010309093.1:138761-167455 GCA_032191745.1 Picea mariana
GGGGGGGGTCCGATATGGGCGGCTTCATGTGGGTCTCCCTAAACCGCTTACCGCCTTTGCCTCCTGGTCACAAGTGTCCCTCACTTTTCCTCTCTTATTCCCCTGTCACATCTCCTGCTTCCCTCCTACCTTTCACCAGTGCACACCTGTCCTCCACTTTTCGAGGGGTCATGTACCCTCTCCCTTTGTCCCTTTTATCTCCCGAAACCTGTGCCCCCATGCTCCATGCCACTTCCATCTTTTCTTATCCATACTATCGTGGCACTTCTCAACCGGTGTCATAGCCCCATTTCTCTATCACCTGGTGCTTTCACCTCAACACCCCTCATCTCACCTTCGCATTGTTGATGCCATCACTTTCCCTATCAAATCCTCACTCACCTTTGCAAGATGGGCCCCCTCGTAGCAGTCTAGCAAAGTAGCAACGACCAAGGAAAGGTCGCCATGTTGTCCAAATGCATAATTGACCAAGCCTTATCTGATACTGAGAAGCAATTATTGAGTTAGTTGATGGTGGGTGAACGTCGTTTCCTTCCATAAATAGAAGGTCAGAAAGGGACAAAGCGCAAAAGGTGACTGTCATTCCAGCCTGACAAAGATTGTGTCTGACAACCGACTGCATGGGCAGTCTGCCCAACGTCTGTATGTGCAGCCTGATAGAGAATCTTATTGACGTAAAGCATTGAATGCATGATTTGATCTTCTTGAGGAAGTCCGAGCCAGTCTGAGTATATGTAGGAATTTTTTCCATTTTTGTAAGGGTCGATGGTTGATCTAGGCTCCCGATTGTAAAATTTTAATGAAGCACTAGTTTTACTGGTTATGCATTTGTATGTGAGACTTCCTATTTAATGAAAGTCAGCTTCTTTCCATCTCTTTGTAAACACTTCTTTAAGACACTCGGAATTGGAAGATCTAGTCGGGGGTGATGGTGTTGTTGTGATGTATGTTTGATCATGACAATATTTTTACTAGTTTTAAATCAGTTTCCTGTGTTATCTTTTCCTTCTTACACTGAGTAACTTAGAATTGGAGGATCCAATCAAGTTATTACAACAACATTGTGATGAAGGTTTGATCACTGTGTTATTATAACTGTGTCGCTTAGGCACATTTTCAGTGTCTTGTTTTTCTTCCCCGAGCTGCTGGAAGGACGTATGCCCATAGAAGACTCATTCATATTCTCAACAAGTCTTCCATATTTTCACCTTAAATTCAACTTACCGACGAAAGTTAGATCAGGACCTCACTCGTTCGTGCATGCCTGGCCCAGTTTTATGAGTTAAAACAATATTCTCGTGGGTCTGCATCCATTCGACTACGTCCATTCATTACCGTGACATATAAAAGTGATGGGTATTAGGATTACTCCTATCACAATCCATGACTGAATTCTGGTGCTAACACGAACTCGTGAACAATTACTAGGCGAGTACATTTGACAGTCGGGTGGACCGAAATGAGCAGTGTATCAAGCTCAAAAACTATCAAGGGTATCGAAAGAAAGTGTTCTGGAAGATGACTAAGGACCTTGAACGGATTTGAGACCCATGAAGCTCCATGTAAAATGCGACCAACAGAATCCCAAGATAAGTCCTCTATATGTGTTCCCCACTACGCTTGGTTCGGCTTTGGAGGGGTTATCTCTGTTACCTTTCCACACATGACCTTGTGCTTAACCCGTGTGTTATAGGGGGGTTCTAGATAATTTCTACATTACTAGACTTCTACACTCCCTAGCACAGACTTGTATGCTTGTTTTGTAGCCTTGAAGAGTTTCCTCTCCATCCTGAATCAAGGCTCTAGCCTAGTCTAGTTAATGGACCCTACAAACATAAAGTCTGATTAATTTTAATTAATCGTTAATTTTAAGTGGTTTATCTTAAGTCAAAGGAATGGAAATGAAAATGGTGATGTTTTTAAAGAGATGAAAGAGAACAACAAATGTTGGAAACAAAATTACTTCCTTTTTCAAAAGATTTGCAAATTCAAAACTCTTTAACCAACTTTTGTAACTAACTTCCTTTCCAAGATATTTTAAAAGAAAAAACCTAAAATTGAATTTCACTCGACTATGAGCTACTTAAATTCCTAAGTATTCAGTAAAGAACTTAATAAAGAACTCTTCTTCTCGATAAATAAAGACAACTAACCTAACTACTTAACCAAACAAGAAAATTAAATATTTTTTTTTTATGCTTCAAAATAAAAAACTTGAAAATGAATTCTTTTCTTTTCTTCTAAGGAAAGTAAAAGAGAAAAGTGCAGACAAGGAAAGACCAAAAAAAATAACTTTTTTTCTACTATGGATCGAAGGGAGTCACTCAAGGAACCACAAAGGCTAAAACATAAAAGACTCACAGACTCATTCAAACCCTTTCCACGAAAAACACAAGCAATCTTAAAAGATAAAGGAATTGATGTCAATCCTAGACATAAAGATTGTAACTACAGAGACCAATACTAAATCAAGAAACCCCTGAGAAGTCAGACTTCAATCAAGGAGGAGGATGCCCGACTCTTCTTAAAAAAAAGTCTTCATGAAATAAGCACACTACTGACACTAAAGAAGCATGCGTATGCACATGGGCTGTCCAAAGGTAGGGCACGTATGTACGCGTGCAGACCCACTGAAGGCCGTGTAAACCTCTGCAACTTATCAAAAAAAGAAAAATAATAGTCAAGCTGATCAGGTAGGGAGTACTGGTATGGCAGACCAAAATCCCTTGAGGACTCAACAACTTATAGAGAACTCAAAGGGGTAATTAAACCAATTAAAACAACCAAAAACATCCCCTAAAAACCCTAGAGGCTCCCCAGTATGGTCGCCAATTATGTTATAGTGGGAAAACCCCCTATGGACCACATTAGGGTTCAATCGTGCAAGAATAGCTAACCGTATAAAGTATCCTACTTTTAACAACTATCACGACAATACCCCACATTCATGCATAAAATACAAAGTTTAAGGATCCGATAGTCTTACCTTAAAATCCGCATCCGGTGTCAACCTTTTGCATTTGATCATTTCTCGACTGCAAGTCTCCTCCCAAGGCTGACCTACATTCACCAAAAGACAAAAAAGAAACTATGAACCTGCATATTATATATGAATTATTGGGTTAGATGTCATAACAAAATGTAAATCAAACATGAAGATTGAACACACCATATGGCGGAACGGAAAAATTACTTCTTTATATTAATCTCACAAAGTCACTTATAAAATGAGATCGATGGCTGATCCTCGAACTCGGTCATGGGATCCTCTTCACAAAGCTCCAATTGCTTCCACGTATTCTTCTTCTTTCACACTTATCTCTAGAGAATAGGCATAGGCTTATGAATAAGGAAAAAGGCAATAATAGGGAATTCTGTCCCAAAATTCACAATGTGGCTGCAAATTCTTGGGGCAAGGGGGGAAACTGAAATGGGCAGAGTTTCACTGTAGCTATGTTTCTCCATGGAATGAGACCCCAACACCTCCTTTTATATGAAAAAAGGATGGTTATTCAGTTGGATGACAGGCTATAGACGGTGGATTAGTTGGGAAACTACCCAATAGCTCGTAATCTCAACGAACCCCTTGCAACGTTTTATCTTTTTCAACTTTTGTGGGCATATGTGGGTTGTAATAGTATAGCTAGTGTATGTACATGGAAAGTAGTGGGGTAACTAGCTTACATACGCAGGAGGTAGTGGTGCAAAGAACATACATCTTCAAAAATAGTGTTTTTAAGAAGAGTTGTTGAGTGTTGTCTTAGGAAAAAATAGTAAGTAAGATGGCCTGATGCCAGGTATGCATGTATAGTGAAATTTAGGTTTATAACATCTGGGTCAACTTCTATTTCTGGGTGCTAAATACTTAATATAAAATATTCTCTTTAGACGACTTTACTTCTAGGTTTATGTCCAAGTATTGTAGGGTTATTCTTTCTTCCTGGAATATTCTAATCTCATCAGAGGTCACAAGTGGAGGTTAATACCTCTCATAGCTACCATAATATCAACAGTGTTATGGTCTTTCTGGACTTCGAATAAAGGGTATCGACAAGGAATATTTTGTTTTCATACTCTGATTTCAGAGTGTTAAAAAAATTCTTATCCACTGGACTCTGAATAACTTCCTTCAAGCATAAATCAATAGTCATCATGTGCTACTTCCAAATTCATCAATCAAGATTACCCTGAGTTAATCTCCATTGTTGGTCTAGTTCTTCTTCAGACCTACTTTGTCTTTGTCTAATGTGCTCTTTCTCTATCTGAATAACCCACAAAATGTTGATTTACCTTTCTATCAAACAATCATTGTGCTCTTTGGGACTTCGTGCCTTTGGACCCGCTTGTCCTATCTTTCCACTTTGTCATCGATGATTGAGATTTAATATAAGGTCAGGGATTGATCTAACGACCCAGATCTTTTCGAAAGTTTCTTAATATGATCTAACGGTCTGTATTTATCCTACACGATTTCTATAGTGCTATCTCATCTGTGATTTGATCTCATTACCTGCACTCTATTGACATCAATGATGATATCATACTACTTTTTCCAACATCCTCCCCCTTTGGCATTGATGGAAACCTTTTCTTTGAAATATTTTTATTTCTACTACTTATCGATTTCCCCCACCTTTGACATAAATGAAAGAGGGGATATTTATTCACTCCATTTGTGGATATGCTCCCCCTATCCATGTGCCCCTTTTATTCTGATGTGAATTTTGTGGTTTTAATGAGGTATGTGAATTACTCCTAATTTTTGTCAAATATTTTGAAAGGTACTCATGGGCAAAGGTTTTGTGAATATGTCTGCAATTTTTTCTTTGGTGTCCACATACACTACTTTAACCACTCTTTGAGTAACACGATCTCTTAATAAATTTTATTTGATTGGGATGTGTTTGGTTTTAAAATTCATTACTAGATTTTTAGAGATACTTATGACACTAGTGTTATCACAACTAATAGTAATGGGATCATCATATCTTATTTGTAAACATTCTAATATTTGCTTCATACAAATAACTTGTGTGCAACAGGATGCAACATCAATGTATTCTGCCTCTAATGTGGATAGTGATGTGGAAGTTTTTTTCTTACTTAGCCATACTACCAGACATTTTCCTAGAAAAAATGCTCCTCCATTGGTGCTTTTTCTATCATCTATACTACCAATCCAATCTGCATCAGTGTATGAATTTAATGCAACGTATTTATTTTTTGGATACCATAATCCAAATTGTAAGGTCCCTTTGAGATATCTGAATATTCATTTTACTTCTTTTAGATGAGTTTCCCTAGGTGCATATTGAAATCTTCTCACTATTCCTACAACGTGCATGATGTCATGTCTAGTAGTTATTGAATAGAGTGAACTTCCGATCATTGATCTGCACATAGGTTTATCTACTTTTGGTGAGTCATCATATAGGCTTAGTTTACATTCAGTGACCATGGGAGTACTTACAAGTTTACTATCTTCCATTTGGAATTTATTCAACATCTCCTTGATATATTTGGTTTGGGAAATAAATATTCATTTTTCTTATTGAGTGACTTGTAAACCTAAGAAGAAAGATAATTCTCCTAGAATAGACATTTCAAACTCTTCTTGCATTTTAGTTGCAAATTTTCTTCTCATTATAGTAATATTACTTCCAAATATGATATCATCGACATTTACTACCACAACAATCATATTTTGAACTTCAATTTTGATATATAAGTTGTTGTTAGTAATCCCTCTCTTATATCCATTTTTTTTAGGTACCGATCTAGCCTTGAAAACCATGCTCCTTGGGCTTGATACCATACATAGATTTATTTAGCTTGCACACATAGTCTTGATTTTTTGTTATCATGAATCCTTCTGGTTGTTCAACATAGACTTCTTCTTCTAGAGTTCCATTCAGAAATGTTGACTTGACATCCATCTAATAAATATTGAAATTTCTGAAGCATACAAATTCTAGGAACATTTTGATGACTTCTAGTCTTACTACTGGAGAAAAAGTATCTTTAAATTCAATACCTTCTGCTTGATCATACCCTTTGCAAACTAATCTGTATTTTTTCTTGATAATATCCCCATTGTCATTTAGTTTGTTCTTGAAGATCCACTTAGTTCCTAGAACATTCTTGTCCTTGGGCCTTGGAATTAATTCCCAAGTCTCGTTCCTCTATATCTGGTCAAGTTCTTCATTCATTTCCTTTGTCCAGTCTTTACTTTTTCTATATTCTCTAAATGATTTAGGTTCTATCATATACAACATTGTTTTTTATGAGTCAAATGTGAGTTTACTTGTTGTTTCCACTCCTCCATTTTTGTCTCCAATGATCTAACTCTTAGGATGGTTCTTTTGAACTCTTTTCGATGGAGCTTTTGGCAAGGGTGTTTCTTCATTGTATTGTTCATTATTATAGAGTTCATTTTGCTGTGTTTCTTTATCATCACCTTCTTGCTAAGATTATTTATCATAATTTTCTTTGTAATATTTTTTTTATCAATTTCTGATATGTCTTGGGATATTCTCTTCTTTAGTTTTAGATCATCTATCTTGGCATTTGATCTTTCCACTATCTTGAGTAGTCTAAGATTATAACATCTTTATTCTTTATTGTTAGGTGAATAACCTAAAAATATGCTTTTGTTAGATCTTGGATCAAACTTTCCTAAATTATCTTCATCATTCTTAATGTAACATTTACTTCCAAAATCTATAAAGTGTTTGACAGATGTTGGCCTGCCAAACCATAGATCATAAGGAGTTTTGTCATGGTTGGGTCTCAATTGAGCTCGATTAAGTATGTGGATTGTTGTCTAGATTGCATCTCTCCAGAAATTTTCTGGAATCCTGGTTTCATTTAACATGGTTCTTGTAGCTTCTTGAACTATTATGTTTATCCTTTCCACCAGTGCATTCTATTGAGGAGTCCTAGGAGCTAAAAATTGACTTTTGATACCATGATTTTCACAAAATTTTATGAAATCTTTAGAGGTGAATTCTCCTCCATTGTCTGATATTAGAAATTTAATTTTGAGATCTGTTTCATTCTCTATAAGGACTTTCTATGTTTTAAACTTCTCAAAGGATTATGATTTTTCTTTTAGAAAGTATACCTATGTCATTCTTGCATAATCATCAATGATCAACATAAAATAATTTTCTCCATAAATACTTATATTTCTGGTAGGTCCACATAGGTCTATATGAATAAGTTCCAAAGGCTTTGTTTTTGAATGCTCTTTTGTTTTGAAACTATCTCTTGTTTGCTTCCCTATTTGACAATGTTTACAAATAGAGTCCGAAGGATTAATTACTTTTGGCAGATCCCTTACTACCTCCTTATTGTTGGCTTTGATTAAGTTGTGAAATATTAAATGTCCCGACCTTATATTCCATAGCCATATTTCATCTTCTTGACTTAAACAACATTTTTCTTCTTCATCCATATCAAGGATGTACACATTACTAGATGTTCTTGGTGCAACTGCTACTAGCTTTCCGGTATCTTTTCTTCTGATCTCACATTTCTGAGAATGAAAGGTAAGTATGTGACCCTGATCACATGTCTTACTCACAATTAGGATATTAGTCTTGAGATTTTCTACCAGAAGTACATTTTCTTCTTTGGTCTTGTTATTCACTAGGATGACAGTGCCTTTTCCTAGTATATTGGCTGACACATTATCTCCAAAGGTGAATTTTCCTTTTTCTTTCTTCTTTAAATTGAGAAATTCTCTTTGTTATCTAGTCATGTGCTTAGAAATTCCACTATCTATATACCACTGACATCCTTGGTTTTTCGCATATACGACAAATTTACACTCAATTTTCTTTATTTTCTTTTTCTTCCATACGTTATGATTTTTCAGAATATTTATATTTTTGTCATACTTTGACAATCTACATTCACTAGCTTCATGACCAGAGTTGTTTTGTTTGTAACTTTCAACATTGTAGTCTTGTAAGGGAGAGAAGGAGTGATAATTTCTTCTTTCTGCATTATTCTTATTGTTTTCATATCTTTGAACATTTCTTGGATTGTATTATCTATAAGATTTACAATGTATTACTTCATGTCCAAAATTATTGTAGGTGTTGGAGCCGCCCTTGTTTTTCACCTCGCGCAATTTTCAATTTTTGATACTTGAGATCTAAAGTTGTTTTTCTTTTCCTTCCGAAATCATAAAACTCTGAAATCTTGTCGCTTGAATAGCAATGCTTTTTCACTTTCAAAAAAGATCCATTTTTCGCAAGTATGATTGCTCTTTTGTTTTATTTCGGGACATCGCAAGCCGGATACTTCAATTTCTGAATTCATAAGTCCCGAAATGCGAAACTGCGACTTCGTTTTTTGTTTTTTCTTTTTTGCGCAAAACATTAACTATGGTAAAACTTTTAAACTCATGAGTATGCATATTCGGAAATTCACGTCTCGGCATTCGTCGAACCTAAGTTTTTGTTTTTACAGCCCCGAGAGCCGAGAACGCGATAACTTTTGTGATAACCTTGGTCAAGGACCAAAGGTAAAAAACTAAACATGGTTAAATTTGGTTCTCGGTACATCGTCACTCAACACTTTCTTTCATCGAGTTAGGGTGTCCAAAACTCTGATTCACGAAGTTGTGACATAATTATAGTGAGATTAATTAGTCGCCTAATCTAATATTTCCTTCTCTTAATTCGAGCCCTAATTATCGCCACATCGCGATATCGCGACTCGGCATATCATTCTCCCAAAAGTTTGTCTTCGAATTCCCGAGTCACGATATGGCGATTAAGTTAATTATATAATTAAGGATGCGCCAAATCACGGTTGCTGTTAATTACTTTAAAATCGGCACTCGCATTCTCACGAGTTGAAGAGTCAAAATATGAAAAGCAAATTCACGATGCAGCGAAAAGCGAGAAAATTATTTAAGTCGTTAAGATTTGTAATTTTAAAATAAACGAGATTCGTCTCGCGCATCGAGGTTGGCACTCTTCACAAGGTATTTACTTGCTCTCCATAACCCGACTGCCTGTCAGGCCGCCAAACATTGATGACATTAATGAAGAATTAGGGTAAAATCCACGAATAAATAAGATCGGATTTATACAATAAATTTGGTTTTATTTACGATTTGACAGACTTATTTCAAAGGTACAGGATTTTCAAATATATACGAGAGTTTCATTCTATTTTAAACATTTCTCATAAACACACAGAGCTCACCTTTCTCCAAGGGAACTCATTTCCACATGTATACACAGGTCTATTGCAGAAGAGCGAAGAAGCAAGCGTCAGTCATGGCTCCAAGGAGAGCAGCGAAAGCAAATGTCGAGATTGCAGCACAGGGTCCAGACAACGTCTCAGATACTTCACCTCGGGCTGGCGGCTTAGTACCCACCTGGTCGTTTATTTCAGATATTCTACAATCCGAGTTGGTAAACTATTCAGACTCCGATGATGATGACAATGATATCGTAAAGGATGACCTGAACACTAAATACAAGACAGTTGTTCAGTCTGGTATGCACTTGGTTGCAACCAGACCACGATTGCTCCCATACTACGACATGATCCGATGGGCATTGGATCACATAGACCTGGCCACCAGAACTATCATAAATGACCAACGAGACATGGTCGAGACTTTTAGGCCGGAGCATATCCAATCTATGTATAAACTCCCAGCAACTTCTGAATTTACATATGGCACTGAATTTCTGGAGGAATTCAAAAAGAAGGAGTGCGAAGAATATGACAAAACCATGCCTGGTTTGATAAAAGATTGGGTTTCGCGCTCTGCAACATTCAGAGTGAATGACAAGGGCGTATATTCAATTGCTTCGTTGGAGCCACAATATATGTATGTGGCGATGATGACATGCCGAATTTTCGGATGGGAGGATACCGTGCATTTTTACATCCAGTGGGTACCTCTCATCTTTCGGGTAGCACAAGGTTGCTCATTTAATTGGGTGAAGATGCTCTCCGACAGTTTGTTCAACAGGGTTACAGAGTATCGGGAGAAAAAGGCAGTCGGGAGACCATCCTCATTCTTCATGTCTGCGTATATCATGGACGCGATATGCTCCATGACACCTTTTCCTTTGATGAATTGGGCTTGGAGTCCAACCCAAGAAAAAACTGTCCATGAGTACCACGATAAACTGTGGGAAAATAATGCAAATAAATTTATTTATGAGATTTTCAACTGGGTAATGGTGCCTCTGCACATCACCATTTTTGGTCTGTCGCCACCTCGCATCTCGGGTAGAATTGTTGCGAATCTGAGCAGCATCGCAGACTGGTACGTGGAAGCAGAATTCTCCTATTTTAGAGTGTTCGGAGCTGTTGTTCCTCCTTTGGCGCTACCACTATTCATCCCCGACAAGCTAGCCTGTCACGAGATTGCTCGACAAACAGTGATTGGCAGAGTGAGTAAAGAGCTCAAAGCATCATCGAAGAAGGTATGGTCGTTTTTCCCTGTTCGGCTAAATTCCTATTCCTTATTAGATTTTGGACATGCTAAGGCTGAGGCTGCAACCTTAGAAGACTTAAGCCTAGTCTCTATTGAGTACAAAAAGAATGATCCTCAGAGAATTGTAAGCACCCATTTGGGAAATTGTGGATTAAAGAGGTTTGAACACGAGTGTTCACCCTCAGATGATGTTTTCCGAGGGGCGAGGTCCTATGCGGAAGTGCAATTTCGAATCAGATCTCTAACACCCGAAGACAGGGCCTCTGTTTTAAAATTTCAGGAGCACAGAAAAAGATGTCTCCCCGTGGTGCTAGGAGGCTTGGGCCTTTCCAAGAATAAAGAGAAGGAGGCTGAAAGCTCTAAGGGCCAAACTTCTAACCCCGAAAAACGTCAGGAAGGAGAACAAGAGAAGAATCCCAAATAGGAGAAGAGTCCTGAGCAGGAGAAGAATCCCGAACAGGAGAAGAGTCCTGAGCAGGAGGAGAATCCCAAAACAGAAAAAGAGACTACTGACCCTCCCAAGGAACATAGTCCAGAGGCGGAAGTAAAAAACACAGACCCGCCAGAAACTCAGAATCCAGAGACAGGGATAGAGACAAAGACCTCTAATCCTCTAAAGGAGCAAGACTCCCTTGATACACCAGGAAAGGTCGCGAAGCAAATCGGGGAACCCATCACCTCTGTCACCCCTTTGTAGTGAATGCAAGGAAACATACAGGAAGGATGGATTTTCGGCGAAGAACTAAGGCCAGTTAGAGTAGAAGAACTTCCTCCCAATGAATTTTTCTTCTACAAAAAGAGAAAGGCAGTTGTGAAAAGGGAGTTCTCCCGAGAGGAAGGATCAACTGTCAAAAGGTTCAAAGTGATGACCGATGGGATGAACAAAAGGAAAGATGAATTTTCCACGGAGATTGCAGGGACACTAGGAGCGTATGCGACGGAAAATCAATTCTCGGTCGGGGTGTTAAAGAATCAGCTCAAAGCAAAGAATCACCTGATCAAGACTCTTGAAGCCAGAGTGGCTTCGACAGTAGAAAGCGCTAAGAGTCAAGCGAGTGGAGAAATAGAGCTGGCCCGATTGGCCGATAAAAAAGAAATCGAAGTCCTCAAAACCAAGCTGGAACAAACAAATTCAGTGATCCGAGATGGTCGGGTACAGGCAAGTCAGCAAAGGAGTATGATCACAGGGTTACAGGCTCAGTTAGAGGTTGTTGAAAGCAAAACGATCGACATCGAGGGATTTAAATCCTGGGCGATTGATATCAGGGGCAAGATCTCTTCTGTGCAACAAAGTCTGTTAGACAAAGTAGGGGTGATCCGAGAAGACTGCGTGTTAATTCATCGTATTTCAGAGAATCTGACTGTCAAAGAAAGGGATGTAGAGGCTACTCGGGTCGCTTTCCAAGAGGCGGTGATAGTTACCAACAACAGACTTTCAACAGATTCTCCAGGACTCACCATCGCTAAACAAACAAGAGGTAATATTCTGTTAAAAGATTGGGAACATAATATTACCTTAAGAAAAGAACGGGCTCAAAAGGTAACTTGTTCATTAGAAGAAGCTTTCAATGCCATATATGGCGGGCTGCTAGAAATGGAGAATGGAGGTGACTCAGAGACGCTAAGGCAAATGAATGTAGATCAGATCTCCCTTGATCTAAAGTAGAAGAATGAAAGAAATTCGACGGATATCTCTAAAATGGACAGGATAGATATGGCTCAAGTTGATAAACATTTGATTCAACTGAGCACACAACTCAGCGCTCTTCACATCTTTGACGCACAAATAGGTGATAAACTTCCACAGTTGGCTCGAGAGTGCTATTTCACCGAGGCCAGTTGTCAAGAAGAGCCTTCACAGCTTGTATCCCAGTTCGTGGAC
The DNA here is from genome assembly GCA_032191745.1 of Picea mariana. Lineage (NCBI taxonomy): Eukaryota > Viridiplantae > Streptophyta > Pinopsida > Pinales > Pinaceae > Picea > Picea mariana. Next base: position 151,118 of record JASDQU010309093.1, read on the forward strand.
AAATGTATCATATGCACCAAATCCATGCAAAGACAAGCACCTGGCACTTTTTGAAAGTAGAGTAGAAGATATGGAGTGATTTCGCTCCTAACAGCTACCAAACGGGACCGTCATGGCTTGTATCCAGTTTACAGACAAATGTATCATATGCACCGAATCACGGAAAGGCAAGCACCTGGCACTTTTTGAAAATAGAGTAGGAGAGGGAAAATTTGTATAAAGAGATGACAAAAGGAAGAACACAGGAGGACCTTTTTTGAGAGTGATTGTAATAGATTTTCTTCATTCAAGAAGTTAATACAAGCAAATTTGAATATTCCTAATTCTGTCATGATTGTGTTACAAGTTTGTTCCATTATGTTTTTTGTTTCTTTTCATTTTTCTCTACATAATTGATGTGTATCACTATAATTTAGTACGACCACTACTATAGTGAAAGGATTTCATCATTCTGTAATTGTTTCTTGTCTTTCCTCTGCACCAGCTATCAGCGGGTGTAAGACCAATTTGCATTTACAGAATCATATATTTATTTACACTATATCAATTATGTCTGTGCTGGTTTCTTCTTCTATGTATGTGCGAGTTTTCTATTGACAGGAACCTTACATTATCTACAGCTAAACGTTTTTCTCTCACCCCACATCTTTTTATTAAAAATAATACAGTTACGGGAAAGGGCCTTCGGTTTGCGTTTTTATTTCATTCTTCATGCAAAAGTTTCTCTTCACTTCGACCAAATTGAACAGCTTTGAAATCTCTCGTTAAATCATTTCTTACTGGTACCGTTCCTCAATGACTGTCCTTGCAGCTACTCAACCTAATATTCAACCCGGACTCTCTAATCAAAATCATATCGCTTTAAATCTTTTCGATACAATCCTTAAAACTGCTAACACCCGGGAGGAATTAGAACTTTCATGGGCAGCCATTGAGCGTGATATAACTGCTCAAGAGCAGTTGAAAGCTAGACAACGAGAACGTAGAAATCAGCTCTAGTTTCTCATACCGAAGGTGACTTTATCTTTGTATTCATCTTTTACATACTTTCGGATGCCTTGACATTGTACTTTAAGCCTTAGTACAGACTCAGGAACAACAATAGGAATAGAAATATACAAAGAAGATATATTGATTTCTGTTAGAGGTATTCTTTCTGATGATTTATTCTTCTTGTCATTTTTTTCTTTAGTAGGGATTGCAGTTTTCTGTTTATCTGGGACAATTTTCCATAATATTATTTTTGTCTTATTTTCTTCTCTTTTTATGGATTTTTTAAGAGCATCTACATAGTTGATTGGTTGTTTGTCATTATTATATTTTGTAGAGGGATCATATCCCAGTCTTGTCTTATTAGTTTATGATCTCTGACTGCTAAGAATGTTCTTGAATATTTTTGAGTTGTTTTCAAGCTTATACTCAATGTCTAATTTTTCTAGTTTCCCTTTTATTTGAATTATTTCATCCTCCAATATTTTACATGTTTGTTGTTTTTCATTGAGTTGTTTGTTGTTTTTCATTGAGTTCTTTATTCAAGATTTCGTCTTTTATTTTGGTTTGTTGGAGCTAGGTATTTAACTCAATACTCAATTGTTATGAGTCACTATTGATTTTGGAAACCTATTTTTCTCTTTATTTTGTAGTTTCTTCAAACTCTAGAAGTTGTTCCCTTAATACCTTGTTTATTTTTTTAGATTTTATTAGTTCTTAAATTGCAAGGATACATTATTCCTCAAGGTTAAATTATTATTCATCTTCTGAATGATTATCATCTTGAGTTTTCATTCCCATAAATAGAACCTCTCGCTTGTCTTCTTCACTTTCTTCAAATGAGATACTGTCTTCTTTGGCAAAGAGAGTTTTCTTCTTCTTGTAGAACATCCTTTTATATTTGTTTTTTCTCTTCTTCTAATCTTTGAAATTTCTTTCATAATCACTTTCCTCCTGCTTAGGATAGGGAAATTTATTGGAGAAGTGTCAAATTTTTCCACAATTGAAACATATTGGAGGAAAATTTCCTTTGTATTTCCCAGTCCCTCTCTTGAGTTTCTTCATGAAGTTGGAAACTTGTTCATTAGATATATCTGATAACTCTTCATTAGTGTTTTTCTCCTTTTTCTTCTTTGTTTAATATGCCTTAAATGATTTTTTTCCTTTTGATATTTTTTCCTTACCTGTCGTCATCACATATGTTGTAAGAATTCCATGGAGCTCATCTACTATGAGTTTTTCAAGTTCTGGTCTATCTTCAATTCTGGAAATCTTGGCATCATATCTTATAGGTAATGACCATAAGATATTTTGTACAATAGGTTTGTCTAAGAGTTCTTCTCTTGTTTCTTTGATTGAATTAACTACCTCATCTACTCTATGGAGCTATTCAACAATGTTCTCTTCTTATTTCATCTTCAAATTTTCAAAATGAGCTTTGTAGGTTTGTAGTTTGGCTTCCTTGACTTTGCTATGTCCTTCATATATAACATCCAGCTTGTCCCATATCTCCTTAGCTAACTTATAATGAATTACCTTCACAAATATGAGATTTGTTAATCCTCCTAGAATAACATTGACTATTCTTGATTTGTCATTGCAAATCTTCTTTCCTAAAGTATATGTGGGTGGAGTAGTTGGTACAGTGTAACCATTTTCTACATATTTCCAAACATCAAAACCAAGATCCAACATGTATCTTTTCATTCTTATTTTCCAGAGAGCATAATCATCTCCTTTAAATAATATTTCTTTTTTAAAATTCATTCCCTCTTGATGATCCATTTCTTTCAAGATCTACCTTCTAGTGATTAGACTTTGTTGAAGGCACTCGCTCTGATACCAATTTTTGAAAATACTGAGAGGGGGGATGAATCCATATTACCTTTTTAAACAATTAGTAATTACTTTTTTTCTTATTTTAATTATCACAATAGATCATCAATGGACTTGTATTTAAAAAATAAATTATATAGATCAATAAATACAAAGTTTATAAAGAATAATTTGTGATTATGAAGGACACCAATCCTCTTTAGAGAACCAATTATTGGAGACACAAATCCCCTTATTCAAGGAACCAACCCTAGGAGGCACCAACTCCCTTTCTTTAGAGAACCAACCCTAGGAAGCACCAACTCCCTTATTTTTAGGGCACCAACTCTATGAAGCACCAACTCCCTTATTTTAGGGCACCGACACTAGGAAGCACCAACTCCCTTGTTTTAGGGAACCAACCCTAGGAAGCACCAACTCCCTTGTTTTACACTTTACATAGTAAATTATATGAAACCTTCCTTGATCATCCCTTCCACCCTCACTGCATAAGTATATTCATCATTCATTCTTGGACTCTTCTTCTTCTTTTGATCTTATGATCTGGACTACAGAGACATTTCTTTACATTTATTTCTTATTTATATAGTCTCCCAATTGGTATGAGATTTGAAGTATTGTGTCTCTTTGTTTGAACCATTGCACCTCTTCATTTAAATTAAAAATAATAACTTCTATTATTACTAATAATAATAGTTTAACATATTCAAGTCCCTTCCAAATTGTTCATCATTTTAATCCTTCACTGATTATTTTCTTATTATGGATTTGAATATCTACAGACAAATGATTCCTTCAAACCATTCTTTTCTTTGTGATTGTGGGTTGAAACAAAGGGCTTACCTTGTAAGTATTTTCCTTAGTGCTAGTGTTCCGCCTTTGTTACCTTGAGAACTCACATGACCAATGGAATAACCTTGTCATTTGGGCTTTGACCCTTCAGAACTTTTTCTCTTTCACCAAACTCATGTTATCACCGAAGAGATATATTCCATAGTGTTTCCTTCTATAGTGGTTACAACTCATGCTATATAATCCAATGACTAGCATTAATCCCAAATTTCTTAGATCAACAATCTGGTCTAATCCTTGCGCAATTTACATTGTGATTAGATCTTATACATTGATCTCTTTCTCTTTGATCTTGATCTAATGGTGTGGATTTAATCTCTTTTTTAAGGGACGATTATTTCTTATTTGGAGGAAAAAACAAATCCACGATCATGACTTAATCAGGAGTTGATATGAACTATTATTGTTCACTCCAAAACTTTGACGATTCATAACTCCAAGACTCTGAGTTACTAGAATTCTGGAGTAGGACAATTCCTCCAGAGGTTTACCTACCAAATAATTAAAAAATCTACGGTGACCGCTTGTTTTCAGTTAACTCTTCATGCTTACTCTATTCTTCCACTATGATTGATCAACAGTTGATTTCGGCATTACTTCGTGATTTCGGCCTTCGGAAATTAGACGATAAAAGAAGCTTAAATATCCCCAAATTTAGTAATCTTGGAGTGATGTGGGTTATTGACGTCAATGTTGACATGGAACTGGCTAAGTGGCTGCCATGTGTCACCTTGATTCGTGATTTTTGTATACTAAATGTCCAAACTAGACCTTGACACTTTTCATCTATTGATTTGGCCATGTGTCATATTTGTCTTACTACATGTCTCATCCTAGCTCAAAAGGAATATTCTTCAATTCTTTGTCTTCAAAGGGATGCCACTTCCACATTCTTCACCTCTCCGAATGGATGGGATCGAATGGAATATTCTTTTTCGATACTCTAATTTTAGAGTGTTATAACAACTCTTCTGTACTAGACTCCAAACACTTTCCTCTGAACAAAAATTAATTGTCACCACATGTTACAACCTTTCTAGACATCGAATAAAGGGTATCAATGAGGAATATTTTGTTTTGATACTCCGATTTCAGAGTGTTAAAAGAATTATTCTCCATTGGACTCCAAATACCTTCCTCTGAACATAAATCAATAGTCGTCACATGTTACTTCCAAATTCATCAATCAGGATCACCCCGAGTTAATCTCCATCATTGGTCTAATCCTTATTTAGACCTACTTTGTATTTATCTAATGCATTCTTTCTCGATCCGAATAACCCAGAAATCATTAATTTACCTTTCTATCGATTGGTCATTATTTTCTTCGGTACTTCGTGCCTTTGGCCCCGCTAATCCTATCCTTCAAATTTGTCATGATTGAGATTTAATCTAAGTTCCAAGCTTGATCTAACAACCCATATCTTTCCCAAATTTTCTCAATATGATATAATGGTCCATATTTCTCCTACAGTGCTATCTCTTCTGAGATTTAATCTCATCACCTTCACTCTGTTGATATGAATGACAATATCATACCACTCTATCCAACATTATTCTATAAAAAAAAATAGTTATACCATATCAAATTAAAGAATCCATATTTAAGGTTGTTGTAACGTCCTCAAAATCTCTTATTCCAAGCATGATCACTAAAAATCTTCTTTGTAATAATGTTATAAAAAGGGGATATTCATCTTTTCATAGGACACAATAGTTATATGAGAAGATAGAACGTACCATGGCAAGGAAAATTTTGTACTACATAAACTCTTTGTTGATTGAAATTAAACTCTCTATTCACGTTCCTGCATCTATGAGTTTTAGTTATCTCTTTGATCCATAGAGGTAATTCCCACTTTGCAGGTATGAAGTTTCTTTTGTATATTCATTTAATTTCTTTTTCATTTGAAATTAAGAATTTAACATTACAATTGTTTTATACTTTCAAATTTCAAAGTTGAAATCTATTCCTTATCAGTTTTTTTTGTATATTCATTTATTTTTATTTTCATTTGAAATTAAGAATTTAACATTGCAATTGTTTTATGCTTTCAAATTTCAAAGTTAAAATCTATTCCTTATCTTTTTCATTTAATCATGAATACATAAACTATGTGATTAAGAGATTGATTGTAACAATAGATGGATTCTTAATCAATGTTCATGAGTTATGTAGATTAAAATATAAAGAATGGAATAAATCTTATGCAAGATGGATATAAAATAATTCTTTAACCATAATATCATCATAGAATTCTTAGAACCAAGAATGGAATAGAGTCCTCTAGTGAATGTGTGATTCGTTTAATTTTTTATACAGATAAGAATTAAGTAGGAATTAGAAATTATTGTTTAGTTTCTAGCATTTAGGAATTAGATGAAAATGACATCATTGTATTCTACACATAAAGTTCATGGTATGTCACAAGTTTATAGACACATTTGACATATGTACACGTATATTAGCATCCATGTTGCTATAACAAGGAGATGAATTCACCTATCACCAAGTACATTAACTATTCACATTCAAGTGTCATGTATAAGTTCCATGGAGGTTTAGAAAGAGCAGAAAATTTTATAGAACCATTTTCCATCTGAGGAAATAAAAATACTCCTCTTTTATTTTATCACAAATTTTGAATTAGCAAAAATGTATATTTCGGTCAAAAGTTATGTTAAGTTCATGTTAACATAAAATTTAAAAACATGGGTTGTACACTATATTGTTGGCCAACCTTTCTACTAAAGTATATCTAGAATTTCATTTCCCATGAGTCTAATTTTTTTATTTGTAATAGCGTGATATGCCATATTTGTAATGTCATGAGTTTTACTAAATTCCAATGTGCCAAGAGAAATTTATGAAAACTTTCCTCAAATTTGTTGTTTTTGTCCCTTTCAAAAGAGAGAGAACTTATGTAGGCTACTACATGTCTAATTTTTCAAATCTATTTATTAAATTTGAACCTAAAATACTATGATATTTCTTCTTTTTAATGGAACTAGATATGATAGTTTTACCAAGAACACTTGTTTGAGACTAATTTTAGGACTAATTGATGCAGGAGCATCGCCAACACATCAAGCGAGCTAGCGCGGAAGCGGAAACCAGCTGGACAAGCCAACACAAATTTTGAAAATGCTTTGGAATTGTTGCACGATCTCAAATGACTCATTTAAGAGAAGGCGCACTTTGTATATTGTAATGGACCTTGAGCCTTTAAGCTCTCGTCCTTAGGTAGATAGTCGACATTTAATAGATTTAATGCTGGTAGATAGGAATTTAATTTAGATCTGATAGCTTTAGAGTCCGAGAGGGAAAACGGATATAGACACCCTCATTGTATCATTGTAGCATTAGCACTCAGAAGAAGTAGAAGAGTAGGTAGAGAACTGTATGAAGAACACCCATGTACAGGCATTTGAATTTATAAGAGAAAGCTTTGATTCAAATCCATGGTTTGTGTTGTTTTCTCTGTGTATTGATATTATGCTCAATTGATGTTTGCTTTCTGCCATACATTTGCTTTTATATGCTGTGTATGTGATTTCATGTATGAATTGAAGTCTGTGAGGAAGAGTGAATGAGTTTCAATTGTTTCTCTAATTGAGCCAGAGGATTCCTGCAAGGAGTGCAGTTGAATCATCCGCAAGGAGTGCGTTGATAGAAGGGTTCAATTAGAGATAACTTGTGTTGCCATTCATCTCAGAAGTGCAGTGGCACAGTGCCGTGCAAGGAGTGCGCAGGCCAGGGAGAAGTCTCAGGGATGCGAACCTAGACAAGGATCTGAAAGATTTCTTCCGCAGGAGTGCGCTGGATCGAGAGACTTCAACACTCAGTCGAGTTTGAAGAGTTGCCGCAAGGAGTGCGTGCAATAGGTTTCCAAGAAAACTGAAGTCGTGAAAAAGCTCAGTAGGAATAGTCCTTCGAGTTCACTGAAGGATAAGCGCAGGGAAGCTACAATTGGAAGTCTGAAGGAAGAGACATAGGTTGGCAAGTAGGTGAACGAGTCCTGTAGGGAGACACTTCTTCATTTCGTGGATTCACAAAGGGAAGAGCGGATGGACGAAATCCTTCGAGGAGGTTTTGCGAAATTCTGTGGCCATCAGATCTACACGTGGCATCGTGTATCAGGGATTCGCAAGGCGAAGCTCCAAAAGTTCGCAATGAGGATTGCGATATCGCGATACACGACATCCCGACAAGCCCAGGACCTTCCCTCAGTGAGGATGCGTGTCAGGAGATCCCAGTCAGTCGGGGTTCAAAGAATCGGAGTTTTCAAAGGTAAGAAACTCTTGCACATTTGAATCGCGAAACGCGATATCCCGACGGAAGAGTCGTGTGGGACACAGTCAGCGTTAGTGGAGGACAGGTGGCATATCATATAGGGGATTAGGAAAAGGTAAGTCTCGAATCCTTTGGCATTAGGATTCACGATCCCGTGAATTCCAAAATGCCGATCGAAGCGACGGGGTGTGGACAGGTCAATTCACACGTGCACATCGGAGATTCAGCGCATCGGGTATCGGGAGTTGGCAATTCAAAGTGCACAACATCGCGAGTTGCGAAATCGCGATAGAGAAGAAGTCCCGATAAGTACGAGGAGAAGTCAGCATTGACTAAAGCCATCGGGTCTCGAGGATTTGAGAGCCCAGTGACCAATAGAGAACTTGTGAAGTCGCAAGTTTCGATCCTCCGATAAGTCAAGGAAGGGGGATCGCGCAGGAGAAGAGAATCTGTGGGTGTATATTTCCCGATAGGGAAATAGAAGAGCCTTGGAGTTCTTCGAGATGAGAAGAAAGAAGGTCCTGAAGAAGCGGATGTGCTCCAAGGAGTGCGACTGCGTCAGTTGTGGTATCAGAGCGAGAATATCTCTTTGCTTTCTGTAGCAGAGAAGAAGAGGAAATTCACCATGCCGCCCAGGAGAGAAAGACAATGACCTGATCCAGAGGATAGGGAGGTGTGAAGAAGAGGCAGGCAGGTGGTCAATCCAGAAATGGAGAGACAGATGAGAGATCTCCGAGCAAGACTCGAAGATATGGAGACAGTGCAGAGATGCACAGCTAGTGCAGGGGATCTGAGTGATTCCGATAGTGAAATAGAGGCTGAACGAGAGGAGGAAGTTGCAGCTGAAGATGCAGCAAATGCACGTCTAATTAAAGCTATTGCCAGGATGGGTGCAAAGACGAAGATGGATATTCCAGTCTATGAGGGGAATTTGGATGCAGAAGAGCTACTAGATTGGATTAGAGCTCTTGACACCTACTTCGATTATGAAGAGATCGAAGAGGACAAGAAGGTCAAGCATGATGTTACGCACTTGAAAGGACATGCAGCCTTATGGTGGGACAAGTTACAAGCCGACAGATGCTGCAAAGGTAAGCAGAAGATCAAGAGTTGGGATCGAATGATTGCAAATATGAAGTCAAATTTCATACTGAGAGACTACCAAATTACTCTGTTCAGGAGGATGCAGAAACTAAGACAGAAACTAATGACAGTGAAAGAATACACTGAGGAATTCTATCGACTGAACATCAGAGCGGTTCATCAGGAGAGCGATGATGAGAAGGTTGCTAGATATCTGAATGGTCTGAGATATGACATTCAAGATGAATTAAGCATGGTTACCATCAGGACGGTGGAGGATGCTTATCAGATGGCTCTGAAAGCCGAGAAGAAGTTGAGCCGTAAGCAAGGACAGCACGGGCGAGGCAGAAGTCAACCTAGAGGCAAGTCGGTTGCCCAGGAGAAATACCAGAAGCCCAAAGAGGAGTGGAAGAAACCTCAGGGTAAGATTGAGAGAGGTGGAACCTCACAGAGAGGACCATATGTTGAACAGAGAGGGTAGCATACATAGAAGAGGGGAGACTATGCTGACGCAAATACTTTTCCTCGTACCAGAGGTAGAGGAAGAGGAAGAGGTGGAGTCATCACATGTTTCACATGTGGGAAGAATGGGCACAAGTATTACGAGTGTCTAGAGAAAAAGAAGGACATTGGAGAAGCTCACATCACAGAAGCGCAGAGGCGGGATGTTGAGGCCGAAGACGCAGAAGGTGGAAGATCGCTTATGATGCGAAAAGTCCTTTTGACACCCGAGAAAGAGGTGGAAATCTTAGTCCAAAGAACCAGACTCTTTAGGACTGCTTGCAAGACCAAGGACAGGGTGTGCAAGGTTATCGTGGACAGCAGTAGCACGGATAATCTCGTTTCAACCGAGATGGTAGAGAAGCTGGAGTTGGAGACGACTGATCATCCGAACCCATACAGAGTTTCGTGGCTACAAAAGGGACACCAGGTAACTATTACTAAACAATGCTTGGTTGAATTCAAAATAGGAGGGTATAATGATAATATTTTATGCGATGTTATTCGCATGGATGTATGTCATTTATTGTTGGGTAGACCATGGCAATATGACAGAAATGTGATTCATGATGGGAGAATGAACACATATACCCTGGAGAAGAATGGGAGAACCCATATGTTGGTTCCGATAAAGGATAAGGAAGTGAAGTCGGAAGTAAGAAACACAGTACTTCTCATGAGTGGGAAGGAGCTTCTCACAGAGGTGAAGAAGAAGGAAGATCCACAATTTTTTGTGGTCAGGAAACCAAAGATTGTTCTGACTAGCACAAGAGTGGATGATTTGCCAGATGAGATTCAGGAACTGCTGGAAGAGTTTGCTGATATCATAGTGGAGGAATCACCTCGTTCATTGCCACCGATGCGGAGTGTGAGTCATCATATAGACCTCATACCTGGATCCAGTTTGCCGAATAAAGCCGCGTATAGGTTGACGCCGCAATAGAATGAGGAGGTCAGGAAACAAGTCCAGGAGTTGTTGGACAAAGGATTGGTCAGGGAGAGCTTGAGTCCATGTGTCATTCCAATGGTACTCAGTCCAAAGAAGGATGGAGGTTGGAGAATGTGTACCGACTCAAGAGCGCTCAACAAAATAACCATCAGGTACAGGTTTCCACTGCCGAGAATGGATGATCTGATGGATTGCCTGAGCGGGGAAAAGTATTTTTCAAAGATAGATTTGAAAAGCAGATATCACTAGATTCGCATGAGGGAAGGTGATGAGTGGAAGACAGCCTTCAAGACCAACAAAGGACTGTATGAATGGTTATTCATGTCGTTTGGTTTGAAAAATGCGTCGAGTACCTTTATAAGGTTGCTGAACGAAGTCCTAAGGGAGTTCATCGGGAATTTTGTCATTGTGTATTTGGATGACATACTGATTTACAGTAAATCAGAGGCTGAACACCTGAAGCATTTGGCCATTGTGATGAAGAGGCTACAGCAGGAGAAGATGTTGATTAATGTGAAGAAGTCCTCATTTACGAAGACAGAGCTCATTTACTTGGGTTTTGTTATTTCGGCTAATGAGTTGAGGATGGATCTGGATAAGGTAGAAGTGATCAAGAATTGGCCATCACCGAGAAATATTTTCGAGGTGAGAATTTTTCATGGTTTGGCTAGTTTCTATCGAAAGTTCATCAGGAATTTCAGTGGGATTAGCGCAACGATGATGGACACAGTGAAGAAGCGGTATAAGTCTTTTCATTGGACAGCAGAGGCTGAGAAGAGCTTCAATCTGTTGAAGTGGAAGATCACAGAACAACTAGTGTTGGTGTTGCCGGATTTCCTGAAGACATTTCAGGTAAAATGTGACGCAAGTGGGTTTGCCATAGGAGCGGTCTTGAGTCAGGAGGACAGACCGATTGCATATTTCAGTGAAAAATGAACGAGGCAAAACTAAAATACTTCACGTATGATAAAGAATTCTATGCTATCATTCAGGCACTGAAGAAGTGGAGGCATTACTTGATCCCGAAGGAATTTGTTTTGTATAGTGACAACCATGCATTACAGTTTGTGACTCAACAGGAGAAGTTGAATTAGAAACATGCAAAATGGGTAGATTATATGCAGAATTTCACGTTTGTGATTAAGCATATTTCTGGTACTACTAACAAAGTGGCTGATTCTTTGAGAAGGAAGTGTTTGTTGCTACAGGAATTCCGAATGAAAACATTGGGTTTTGAAAATCTCAGGGACATGTACGCAGGTGACTTAGATTTTGGAGAAGCGTATGAAGTAGCTGAGAATCTAGTTCTCAGAGATAGAATCCTTTGGATAGATTATATGATCCAAGAGGGATTTCTGTTCAGAGGCACTCAATTGTGTATTCTGAATTGCTCCATGAGGGAGAACCTGTTGAAAGAGAAGCACAATGGTGGATTGGTAGGACATTTTGGCCATGAAAAAACATTCGCGAAGATGAATGAGTCATATTTTTGGTCGGGAATGTGAGAATATGTCAAGAGGTTTGTTGACAGATGTCAAATTTGCCAGCATTCAAAGGGAAGGAAGCAGAATGCAGGGTTCTATCAGCCATTTCCCATACCAGAGAGGCCATGGGAGGCGATCAGCATGGATTTTGTATTGGGCTTGCCGAGGACACAAAGGTGTGTTGATTCCATATTTGTGGTAGTGGATAGGTTTTCTAAAATGGCACATTTTATCCCATGCCATAAAACCAGCGATGCAACTCACATCGAAAATCTGTTTCTCAAGGAGGTCATTCGACTTCATGGATTGCCGAAAAGTATAGTTTCAGACAGAGACACAAAATTCATAGGGCATTTTTGGAGGACCTTATGGAAGAAGCTAGGAACTAACTTGGCGTTTAGTTCTACTTATCATCCTCAGACGGATGGACAAACAGAAGTGGTCAACAGAAGTCTGGGAGACTTGCTGAGAAGCTTGGTGATGGAGCACCACAACAATTGGGACCACATATTGCCACAGGCAGAGTTTGCATACAATGATTCAGTGAATCGAATTACAGGAACAAGTCCATTTCAGGTTGTATATGGGATGCAACCGAGAGGAGTTTATGAAATGAGGGATTCATAATAGACTGCGACTAGCAGTGCTAGTGTAGAAGAGTTCGATGAGGTGATGAAGGAACTTCATAGCCAGGTGAAGGAACGACTGCTAAAATCGAATCAGGAATATAAGCGCAGAGCAGATCAGCATTGGAGACAACTTCAGTTTGAAGTTGGTGATCTAGTTCTGGCACATTTGAGGAAGGAAAGGTTCCCAAGGGGAACATACAATAAGCTGAAAATGAAGAAAATCGAGCCATGTAAGGTCTTAAGAAAATTTGGGTAAAATGCTTATGAGATTGAGTTGCCGGATGGCATCGGAATATCTATGATATTCAATATCACAGACTTTTACCCATAAAGGGCTGGAGAAGCAGAGACTGGAACAGAGCAGCCAGTGATCCAGTGGATGAAACAATTGCCAGTTGCAGAGAGGCCACAGATGGAGTGCATATTGGACAAGAGAGTGGGTAAGAAGACCCGAAGGAAGGAATACTTCGAGTATCTGATCAAGTGGAAGAAACACCCAGTGGAAGATGCCAGCTGGGAGACTGAAGCAGAAATACAGAAGCATGGATATACCATGCAGGAGCTCATGGACAAGGCCCCATGAAAGTTTTCAAGCTGAGGAGTATGATGCAAGAGCATCGCCAGTACATCAAGCGAGCCAGCGCGGAAGCAGAAACCAGCTGAACAAGCCAGCACAAATTTTGAAAATGCTTTGGAATTGTTGCACGATCTCAAATGACTCATTTAAGAGAAGGTGCACTTTTCATATTGTAATGGACCTTGAGCCTTTAAGCTCTCGTCCTTAGGTAGATAGTCGGCATTTAATAGATTTAATGCTAGTAGATAGGAATTTAATTTAGATTTGATAACTTTAGAGTCCGAGAGGGAAAACGGATATAGACACCCTCATTGTATCATTGTAGCATTAGCATTCAGAAGAAGAAGAAGAGCAGGCAGAGAGCTGTATGAAGAACACCCATGTATAGGAATTTGAATTAATAAGAGAAAGCTTTGATTCAAATCCATGGTTTGTGTTGTTTTCTCTGTGTATTGATATTATGCTCAATTGATGTTTTCTTTCTTCCATACATTTGATTTTATATGCTATGTATGTGATTTCATGTATGAATTGAAGTTTGTGAGGACGAGTGAATGAGTTTCAATTGTTTCTCTAATTGAGCCAGAGGATTCCTGCAAGGAGTGCAGTTGAATCCTCCGCAAGGAGTGCGTTGACAGAAGGGTTTAATTAGAGATAACTTTTGTTGCCATTCATCTCAGAAGTGCAGTGGCACAGTGCCGTGCAAGGAGTGCGTAGGCCAGGGAGAAGTCTCAGGGTTGCAAACCTGGACAAGGAGCTGAAAGATTTATGCCGCAGGAGTGCGCAAGATCGAGAGACTTCAACACTCAGTCAAGGTTGAAGGGTTTCCGTAAGGAGTGTGTGCAAGAGGTTTCCAAGAAAACTGAAGTCGTGAAAAAACTCAGGAGGAATAGGCCTTTGAGTTCACTGAAGGATAAGCGCAGGGAAGCTGCAATTGGAAGTCCGAAGGAAGAGACACAGGTTGGCGAGTAGGTGAACGAGTCCCGTAGGGAGACACTTCTTCATTTCGTGAATTCACAAAGGGAAGAGCAGACGATCGAAATCCTTCGAGGAGGTTTTGTGAAATTTCATGGCCGTCGGATTTACACGTGGCATCGTGTATCGGGGATTCGCAAGGTGAAGCTCCAAAAGTTCGCAACGAGGATTGCGATATCGCGATACACGATATCCCGACAAGCCCAGGACCATCCATCAATGAGGATGTGTGTCAGGAGATCCCAGTCAGTCGGGGTTCGGAGAATCAGGGTTTTCAAAGGTAATAAACTCTTGCACATTTGAATCGTGAAACGCGATATCCTGACGGAATAGCCGTGTGGGCCACAGTAAGCGTTAGTGGAGGATAGGTGGCATATCATATCGGGGATCGGAAAAAGGTAAGTCCCGAATCCTTTGGCATTAGGATTCACGATCCCACGAATTCTGAAATCCTGATCGAAGTGACGGGGTGTGGAAAGGTCAATTCACACGTGCACATCGGAGATTCGGCGCATTGGGTATCGCGAGTCGGCAATTCAAAGTGCACAACATCGCGAGTTGCGAAATCGCGATAGAGCAGAAGTCCCCATAGGTACGAGGAGAAGTCAACATTGACTAAAGCCATCGGGTCTCGGGGATTTGAGAGCCTAGTGACCAACAGAGAACTTGCAAAGCCGTGAGTTCCGATCCTCCGATAAGTCAAGGAAGGCGGATCACACAGGAGAAGAGAATTTGTGGGTGTATATTTCCCGATATGGAAATAGAAGAGCCTTGGAGTTCTTCGGGTTGAGAAGAAAGAAGGTCCTGAAGAAGCGGACGTGCTCTAAAGATTGCGACTGCGTCAGTTGTGGTATCAGAGCGGGAATATCTCTTTGCTTTCTATAGCAGAGAAGAAGAGGAAATTCACCATGCTGCCCAGGAGAGAAAGACAATCACCTGATCCAGAGGATAGGGAGGTGCGAAGAAGAGGCAGGCAGGTGGTCAATCCAAAAATGGAGAGACAGATGAGAGATCTTCAAGCAAGACTCGAAGATATGGAGACAGCATAGAGACGCACAGCTAGTGCAGGGGATCTGAGTGATTCCAATAGTGAAATAGAGGCTGAACGAGAGGAGGAAGTTGCAGCTGAAGATGCAGCAAATGAACGTCTAATTAAAGATATTTTCAGGATGGGTGCAAAGGCGAAGATGGATATTCTAGTCTATGAGGGGAATCTGGATGCAGAAGAGCTACTAGATTGGATTAGAGCTCTTGACACCTACTTCGATTATGAAGAGATCGAAGGGGACAAGAAGGTCAAGCATGTTGTTACACGCTTGAAAGGACATGCATCCTTATGGTGGGACAAGTTACAAGCTGACAGATGCTGCAGAGGTAAGCAGAAGATCTAGAGTTGGGATCAAATGATTGCAAAGATGAAGTCAAAGTTCATCCCGAGAGACTACCAAATTACTATGTTCAGGAGGATGCAAAACCTGAGACAGAAACTGATGACAGTGAAAGAATACACTGAGGAATTATATCGACTGAACATTAGAGCAGGTCATTGGGAGAGCGATGATGAGAAGGTTGCTAGATATATGAATGGTCTGAGATATGACATTCAGGATGAATTAAGCATGGTTACCATCAAGACGGTGGAGGATGCTTATCAGATGGCTCTGAAAGCTGAGGAGAATTTGAGCCGTAAGCAAGGTCAGCGGGGGCGAGGTAGAAGTCAACCCAGAGGAAAATCAGTTGCCTAGGAGAAATACCATAAGCCCAAAGAGGAGTGGAAGAAACCTCAGGGTAAGATTGAGAGAGGTGGAACCTCACAGAGAGGACCATATGTTGAATAGAGAGGGCATCATACAGAAAAGAGGGGAGATTATGCTGACGCAAATACTTTTCCTCGTACCAGAGGTAGAGGAAGAGGAAGAGGTGGAGTCATCACATGTTTCACATGTGGGAAGAATGGGCACAAGTCTTACGAGTTTCCAGAGAAAAAGAAGGACATTAGAGAAGCTCACATCACAGAAGCGCAGAGGCGGGATGTTGAGGCCGAAGACGCAGAAGGTGGAAGATCGCTTATGATGCGAAAAGTCCTTTTGACACCCAAGAAAGAGGTGGAAATCTCAGTCCAAAGGACCAGACTCTTTAGGATTGCTTGCAAGACCAAGGACAAGGTG
>JASDQU010309093.1:167555-185055 GCA_032191745.1 Picea mariana
TGGGTAGACCATGGCAATATGACAGAAATGTGATTCATGATGGGAGAATGAACACATATACCCTGGAGAAGAATGGGAGAACCCATATGTTGCTTCCGATAAAGGATAAGGAAGTGAAGCCAGAAGTAAGCAACACAGTACTTCTCATGAGTGGGAAGGAGCTTCTCATAGAAGTGAAGAAGAAGGAAGATCCACAATTCTTTGTGGTCAGGAAACCGAAGATTGTTTTGACTAGCACAAGAGTGGATGATTTTCCAGATGAGATTCAGAAACTGCTGGAAGAGTTTGCTGATCACTAAAATCATTCTGAACCATATATCCACTAATCACTAAACTCATTCCGGGAATTTGCAGGTCAAGATTTCACGATGTGCGACGACATGAGATCTCGCACCTAGGATATCCGAAAGCCGAAACTCCGAAGCTCATATATCCTCTAAACTCACTTCGGGGTTTTGAAAGTCGGGATTTAGTGATGTGTGATGACAAGGGGTCTCGCATCTGGGTTTCCCGGGAGCCTAAACTCCGAAGCTCATATATATCCTCTAAACTCACTTCGGGGTTTCGCAAGTCAGGATTTCGTGATGTGTGATGACAAGGGGTCTCACATCTGGGTTTCCCAAGAGCCGAAACTCCGAAGTTCATATATCGTCTAAACTCACTTCGGGGTTTCGCAAGTCAGGATTTCGTGATGTGCAATGACAAGAGGTCTTGCATCTGGGTTTCCTGGGAGCCAAAACTCCGAAGTTCATATATATATGCTAAGCTCGTTTCAGGGTTTCACAAGTCGGGATTTCGCGACATGTGAATACAAGGAAACTTTTCCTTGGGTATCCCGGGTGCCGAAACATCAAAACAACAAACTCTAACCATGCTATACCATTTTGGGGTTTCACAAGTCAGGATTTCGCGACATGCGAAGATAAGGAAACTTTCCCTTGGGTATCCTAGGTGCCAAAACATCGAAACACCAAACTCTAACCACGCTATACCATTTTGGGGTTTCGTAAGTTGGGATTTCGCGACATGCGAAGACAAGGAAACTTGCCCTTGGGTATCCCGGGTGCCGAAACGCCGAAACACCAAACTCTAACCAGGCTATACGATTTTGGGGTTTCGCAAGTCAGGATTTTGTGACATGCGAAGACAGGGAAACTTGCCTTTGGGTATCCTGGGTGCTGAAACGCCAAAACACCAAACTCTAACCACGCTATACCATTTCGAGGTTTCTCAAGTTGGGATTTTGCGACATGCGAAGACAAGGAAACTTGCCCTTGGGTATCCTGGGTGTCGAAACGCCGAAACACCAAACTCTAACCAGGCTATACCATTTCGGGGTTTCGCAAGTCAGGATTTCGCGACATGCGAAGAAAAGGAAAATTTCCCTTGGGTATCCCGGGTGATGAAACACCGAAACACCAACTTAGGCCATAAAATCCTTCAACGGATTCTTGGGTAATTATCACCACGCTTGGTGACCTGACTGAAAGGCCTTCTTAAATTATCGAGCTATGAACTCTGTGACAGGGGTGAGGTAAGATTAATTATTTATTTAAAAATGGTAGTCCTTTCAAAGAACTCACTCCAGCTCTGGAATATGATGGAGCTTCCCAGAGGGAGGTGCCTTCGAGGAGACAACCCAGGGCATGACATGGGTCAAGTACATGGGACAACTCTCCAAGGAATGAGCTCGAAATTTGAACTTATTCGTTCTATACATAAATCGATTATAGTTATATAAGTATAAGCACGCATTCATTGTTGCTGATCGAAACACCAGACAAACACTTCTATACAGAAATCAATAATTTATAAGTGTACAAACATGAGCATGCATCCATTTTATTCAATTCAAGATACAAGATGTAAACACTTATCACAAAGAACACCAAGTATGGCACGATCGCTGAGAGGGGTACTTTTTTCCACCCAACCGTAGGCTCAATGACTCCCAACGGATTTACCACTAGCCACCCTCGAGCTAGACCACAAGGCTTTGAGACTTAGTCTCCTACTTCCCGCTCGTCGGAAGTCAAGGACAAAGGTTAATCTCCTTCTCCTCTGCTCAAGACTCATTGTATTTTCCAGAGTTCCTTTGATTCTTCTTCTGCGATTCCTGTTGCATGCTCTCTCCCCACACTTCCTTTCTTTCTTTGTCCTACAAGGTTGCGTGTGGTGTGAATTCCCCCAAAGTGGTCAGGTCTGAGGGCTTCTATGGATGGGCGGTTCACCCCCATCCCCTCATTAACTCATGATGAGCCTCCCCACCTACCATCCTGGCGAGTAATTCATTCTAGGGCCACAAAGCAACTTTGGTCTTTGAGCTAGTAAAGACCAATACGGTATTGGTTCGGTGGAACTTAATGCCACCATTCTAGGTGCCTTCCACCACCTTTCATCAACCATCGTGGTCTCTTTTTCAGCACATCCCCCCTCCCAGCAGTCATGCAACATATATTCACACATCATTTACATTCATCGACCCTTTATATAGGGTCTGTCAAATCACACATTCACATCTTGGAGTTTGCCATAGTTCTTGGCCAATATAGTTATTTTTATAGACTGGGGGAAACAGGGTGTTACAATTCCCTCCCCCTTTTAAAGGAACATCGTCCTCTATGTTCTATCTATCAATAGAAAGTGTAAGTACAAAAGTAAACAAAATCGGATATTCCTGTTTCATGGCATCTTCCATTTCCTAGGTAGCCTCATCTGGGCCAAAATGTTTCCACTGCACCTTGACCTGTGCAATGGTTCGGTTCCTAAGCGGGGTTTCCTTTCTGTGAGTATGCATTGAGGTTCTGGTAGGAATTCTCCCTCTGGTTCCACCTGGATCACAGACCAGTCAATTATATGATTAGAATCATGTACATATTTCTTCAATAATGAAACATGGAAAACATTATCTGCTTTTACTGTGGGAGCAAGTGCTAGCCTATAGGCTACAGGTCCCACTCTATCTAGAAATTCAAAGGGTCCACAATATCGAGGTGCCAACTTGGCACATGCTCCCATCTTCAGGGAACTCTTCCTGGGCCTAACTCTGAGGTATACATGGTCTCCCTCCTTGAACTCTCTTGGAGTTCTCTTTTTGTCGGCGTAACCTTTTTGTCGGTTTAGAGCGACCTTTAGATTTTGTTTTATCTAAATCACTTGTTGTTCCATTTATTTCAACATGTTGGACCCAATAGTAACTCTGTTTACGGGATTACTCCAACTGACTGGAGTATTGCATGGCCTACCATAGAGGACTTCGAAAGGGCTCGTCTTCAGGGACTCTTGGTAGCCGTTGTTGTAGGTGAATTCCATCAGTGGCAGGAAATCTTCCCACTTTTTGGGTTGATGCATTACGTGCATCCTGAGCATGTCTTCTAATATTTGTTTCACCCTTTTCATTTGCCCATCGGTTTGAGGGTGATAGGCTGTGCTAAATAGTAACTTGGTCTCCAAACCATCCATTAGTGATTTACAAAAGTTGGAAGTAAATTTTGTGTCTTTGTCAGACATGGTCTCTTTCAGCATACCATGCAGTCTGAATATCTCCTTGATGAATACGTTGACGACATCTATTGCCTTACAAGTCGACTTGATAGGGATAAAATGAGTGGACTTGCTCAATTTATCCACTACTACCATGATGGAGTCATTATGTTTGGTCGAGGTTGGTAATCCAGTGTGAGGGTGATAGGCTGTGCTAAATAGTAACTTGGTCTCCAAACCAGCCATCAGTGATTTCCAAAAGTTGGAAGTAAATTTCCTGTCTCTGTCAGACACGGTCTCTTTCGTCATACCATGTAGTCTGAATATCTCCTTCATGAATATGTTGACGACGTCTATTGCCTTACAAGTCGACTTGACGGGGATAAAATGAGCGGACTTGCTCAATTTATCCACTACTACTATGATGGCGTCATTCTGTTTGGTCGAGGTTGGTAATCCAGTGCTGAAATCCATGGAGATGGTTTCCCATTTCCATTCTAGGATTGGTAGAGGTTGTAATAATCCCACTGGGTGTCAGTGTTCTATTTTAACCTGTTGGAATTCTATGCATTTGGCTAAGTACTCAGCTACGTCTTTCTTCAATCCAGGCTAATAGAATTGTTTCCTAGTGGTTGTGATCATCTTCTGGTATCCTGGATGACCAGTGTAGGGTCTTTTGTGCAGTTCATCCATTATGAACCTCTTCAATTCGTCACAATCTGGGATATACAATCTATTTCTGTAAGTGAGCAGACCTCTTTCCATCATCTGGTAGCCTCCATATTTTATCCCTGTGGGTTCTTGCTGCAGGTACGAGGTCACGGTCTGGAAGAATGTGTCTGTCTCTTGTGCATTTATGACTCTTTCCTTGACATCCGTCTCCCAGGTGCTTACCACTATCAGGTGAATTGTTTTTATGCTTCTGCTAAGGGCATCAGCCACCCTATTTTCCTTTCCCTTAATATGTTTGATTTCAAAATCAAACTCGTTGAGGAGGGACATCCACCTAGCTTGTCTGGCATTGAGCTTTGGTTGGTCAAACAGATATTGCAATCCACAGTGGTCTATCATAAGTACAAATTTTCTTCCCATGAGGTAATGCCTCCACATTTTTAAGGTGTGCACTATGGTGGCTAGCTCTAGATCATGGGTCACATAGTTGACTTCGTGCTCATTAAATTTTCAGGATTCATAGCAGATCACACTTCCTCATTGCATAAGGACTCCTCCGAGCCCTTCCTTATAGGCATCTGTGCATACGAGGAAGTTATCTTCAGGGTCGACGATCTTCAGCACGGGTGCATGGGTCAGTAGATGTTTCAGGGTTTGAAATATTTCTTCACATTTTTGTGTCTACGTGAATTTTGTCCCCTTCTTCTGGAGGGTAGTGATTGGACATCCAATCTTGGAGAATTCTTTTATAAATCTCCTATAGTATCCTGCCAAGCCCATAAGGGATCTGATATCCAAAATGTCCTTCAGGGTAGGCCATTCCATGATAGACCTGATCTTATCAGGGTCTACCACTACCCCTTCTTCTGATAGGACATGGCCCAAGTAATGTATTTTCTTCTGGAAAAAGTCACACTTGCTAAATCTAGCAAAGAGATGATGTTCTCTTAGCACTTGAAGAACAAGCCTAAGGTGTTCTTCATGTTCCTCTCTATTCTTGGAGTAAATTAATATGTCGTCAATAAAATCCAGCACAAATTTTTCTGGGAATTTGATGAGCACATTGTTCATCAAGCACATAAAAGTGGCGGGGGCATTGGTCAATCTAAATGGTACTACCACAAAATCGTAGTGACCATATCTCATCCTGAAGGCAGTTTTGTGGATGTCTTCGCCCTTGATTCGGACTGGGTGATATCCAGATCTCATGTCAATCTTCGAGAAGATAGAGGCACCTCCCAATTGATCGAACAAGTCATCGATCCTGGGTAAGGGGTACTTGTTCTTTATGGTTACCTTATTGAGTTGTCTATAATCTATACACAGTCGGAGGGTATCGTCTTTCATTTTCACAAAGAGCCCTGCTGCTCCCCATGGAGACACGTTGGGCCAGATATAGCCTCTATCCATCATTTATTCAAGTTGTAATTTAAGTTCAACTAGCTCAGGTGTGCTCATCCTCTAGGGTGTCCTAGACACTGGAACTGCTCCTGTTGCAAGTTCTATTGAGAAGTCGATGTCCCTTCTCGGAGGTAAACCTGGTACCTCTTCCAGAAATACATCTTTGTATTCTCTTAGTGTGGGGTGGTCTTCGAGGCTTGGTTTGTCACCTTCAATTGTTTTCAACATCTGTATTGCATATAGTGGACATCCTTTTCTGCAATACTTTCTCATTTGAAGAGCTGATATTTGTCTCACTGAGACGGGTTTTTGGATCCCTTGAAGGGTTATTTTTCTTCCTTCTTCACCTTCACATTCCAAGGTTTTATGGTAACAATCTATTTTGGCTTTATGGGTGGCTAGCTAGTCCATACCAATCAACAAATCATACAATCCCAGGGGTAATATGTTAAGGTTTTCTTGGGTGGGGAACTTTCCCATAATGAATTGGCAGGATGGTATGACCTCCGCTACCCTTCTTTTGGTGCCAGTGGCTAACTGTACCAACCATGGCTTGGCATTTTTATGTGGCTGTAGTTCACATTTATCCATAGCCTTAGGGGCTATATAACTGAAATTTGAACCAAGGTCAATCAGAATAGACACTAGATGGTTAGTGATCATACCTTCGATTTCCACCAGTGAAGCTTGGTGGTCATATTGGTTATTATCCAAGGCTACATAAATTTGCGGTACACTCCTAGACACGTTATTGATGGTGGTATCTTCTTGAACATTGTAAATTCTTCGGTTGTTTTGTTGTCGGTGTGGGCAGTCCCTCAATAGATGTTCTTCTCCACAACCCAACATTTCAAAGGTTCTCTCTTTGGGTTATCAGTCTTTACTGGGGCAGATCCAGAAATTTTATTTCCACTCAAGGAGGGAAAGTTCTGCTGGTGTACACTTCGGGCTGGGAAGCTCATCCTTGAATTATTTTTATAGTCCTTAAATCTTGGGGATTTAAACCCCTTTTTTTTGGAATCCCAAACTATTCTTCTGCTTCCATCCTTCGTGAGGTCCTGTCTGATGCCCAAGTTGATCATAACAATATCTTTCCTTTCAGATAGTATCTTCTAGGGTCTTTGGTTCGTCAAATTCAATCCTGTTATGATAGTCCTTAGGTAGTCCACTGATGAATCGTTGCACCTTTGCATTTTCTTCTTTTATGTAGGGTACATACCTTAGCAACTCAAGGAATCTGCTGACATATTCCTCTATGGTGAGTTGCCTCAACTTGAGTTCATAGAATTCTTTAGCCTTTTCGTCGAATTATTTTTCCAATAGATATTTCTTCCTCAAGTATTTCTCAAACCATTCCCAAGACAGGTATTCTTCATGAATCCCTTTTACATTCTTAAGGTCTTCCCACCAAATGGAAGCCTTTCCATTCAAGTCGAAGGTGGCTACTCGGGCCTTCAAGTTTTCTGAGAAATCATTGACTCTGAAATACTTCTTTAGTCCAAGCAGCCAGGCCTCCACTTCCTCTCCTTTATTTATTTCACCGTCGAAGGAGGGTGGTTTGGCCTTCTTGAACTCTTCAAGATTATGATTCTTGGAAATTTTTCACTTCCTTTGTTTTCTTCGGGAATGAGAGCTAGTTCTGCTGCTAGAAGATCCCTCTGAGTCGCCAGTTTCATTTCGAGAGGAATCATCTGATGCTTGTCCCTTATCTCTGGGGTGGACCTTTCTCGATGTGATCCTCTCAGTGTGGCCATTGACAGGACCATGTTTCTGTATCTTGGGTTCATGTTGCAATTGTCTTTGTATGTCAGATAAGCTCTGCAATAAAACTGCATTAATTTTCATTTGCTTCTTTTGCTCTTTTATCATCCTCTCATTGTCAGCCTTGCAGCTCTGCAATTCAACCATGAGGCTCCTTACAGTCTCAGCTAGATATGGAGGGGTCCCTACTGCCCTCCTTTCGTCAGACTCTTCATCTCTATTGTGGGAGCCCTCCCCCACTTCATGGTGAGTCACCATTTTATACGTCTGTAATTTCCCGTGGTTGATCTTTCACTTGTGTGCAAAAGAAAAAATACTGGTTGTTAGTCAATATTTATATTCATTTATGACCAGTACATAATTCATATTTTTCACATGTACACACACAATAGGAGTTTTCATTCCTAACTTCGACTTTTAATTGAGGGGGTGAAGATAAAGAGTTACTCCTTTTAACAATACTCCGAATGGAGTCTCTGCGCAATCCATTCATGAGCCCAAGTAGGACAAGTGTTGTAACCATGCTCTAATACCAATTTGTAACACACCCACTATGGGAACTAAGATTTTTCATCTTTTTCTTTATTCTTCATCATCGAGGGACAAAGTTTCTGAATTCCTACGAGGTTCTAGCATAGGCTAGGTCCTCCAATCGGGACCTTCACCAAACCAAATCACTGGTTCTTTCGTCAAAAATCTGTCGTGTACAATTCACACACCAAGTGTAGGATTCACTTCCATGTGTCCTTCGGTTGTGACCCTGGTCTAAGCCGAGAGGCGCCTTTCACTTTTCGGGACTTCAGAAACTGGGAGCTTGAGATGCAAGGGAGTAGAATTCTTCGACTCTTCAAACCTTGAAACCTGAAATCCTATTCACACCAAGCCGCTTAAGGATTTCACTCACCAGAACTTCGCGCACCGATATTTCACGATGTATGAAGACGAGGGTTCATACCCTTCGGATTTCCAGGTGGTTCAACATCGAAACCCATATATCTACTAAGTTCCTTTCGGGGTTTCGCAAGTTGCGATTTCGCGATATGCGAGGATGACGGGCCTCGTATCTAGGATACCCAGGAGCCAAAACTTTGAACCATATATCGACTAATCACTAAACTCATTCTGGGGTTTCGCAAGTTGGGATTTCACAATGTGCGTCGACAAGAGATCTCGCACCTAGGATATCCGAGAGTCGAAACTTCGAAGCTCATATATCCTCTAAACTCACTTTAGGGTTTCGCAAGTCGGGATTTCATGATGTGTGATGACAAGGGGTCTCGCATCTGGGTTTCCCGGGAGACGAAACTCCGAAGCTCATATATATCCTCTAAACTCACTTAGGGGTTTCGCAAGTCAGGATTTCGCGATGTGTGATGACAAGGGGTCTCACATCTGGGTTTCCCGGGAGCTGAAACTCAGAAGTTCTATATCCTTTAAACTCACTTCGGGGTTTCTCAAGTCTGGATTTCGCGATGTGCGATGACAAGAGGTCTCGCATCTGGGTTTCCTGGGAACTGAAACTCTGAAGTTCTTATATATACGCTAAGCTTATTTCGAGGTTTCACAAATAGGGGTTTTGCAACATGCGAATACAAGGAAACTTGCCCTTGGGTATCCCAGGTGCTGAAATGCCAAAAAACCAAACTCTAACCACACTATACCATTTCGGGGTTTCGCAAGTCAGTATTTCGCGACATGCGAAGACAAGGAAACTTGCCCTTCAATATCCTGAGTGCTGAAACGCTGAAACACCAATCTCTAACCATGCTATACCATTTCGGGGTTTCGCAAGTCAATATTTCATGACATAGGAAGACAAGGAAACTTGCCTTTGGGTATCTCATGTGCTGAAACACCGAAACACAAAACTCTAACCAGGCTATACCATTTCGAGGTTTCGCAAGTCGGGATTTCGCGACATGTGAAGACAAGGAAACTTGCCCTTGGTTATCCTGGGTGATGAAACACCGAAACACCGAACTCTAACCACGCTATACAATTTCTGGGTTTCACAAGTTGAGATTTCGCGACATGCGAAGACAAAGAAACTTGCCCTTCGGTATCCCGGGTGTCGAAATGCCGAAACACAAAACTCTAACTAGGCTATACCATTTTGGGGTTTCGCAAGTCGGGATTTCGCGACATGCGAAGAAAAGGAAACTTGCCCTTGGGTATCTCGAGTGCCGAAATGCCAAAACACCAACTTAGGCCATAAAATCCTTCAACGGATTCTTGGGTAATTATCACCAAGCTTGGTGACCTAACAGAAAGGCCTTCTTAAATTATCGAGCTATGAACTCTCTGAGAGGGGTGAGGTAAGCTTAAGTATTTATTTAAAAATAGTAGTCCTTTCAAGGAACTCACTCCGGCTCTGGAATACGATGGAGCTTCCCGGAAGGAGGTGCCTTCGGGGAGACAACCCAAGGCATGGCATGGGTCAAGTACATGGGACAACTCCAGGGAACGAGCTCGAAATCTGAACTTATTCGTTCTATACATAAATCGATTATAGTTATATAAGTATAAGCACGCATTCATTGTTGTTGATCGATACACCAGACAAACACTTCTATACAGAAATCAATCATTTATAAGTGTACAAACATGAGCATGCATCCATTTTATTCAATTCAAGATACGAGATGTAAACACTTATCAGCAAGAACACCAAGTATGGCATGACCGCTAAGAGGGGTGCTCGTTTCCACCCAACCGTAGGCTCAACGACTCCCAATGGATTTACCACTAGCCACCCCCGAGCTAGACCACGAGGCTTTGAGACTCAGTCTCCTACTTCCCACTCGTCGGAAGTTAAGGACAAAGGTTACTCTCCTTCTTCTCTGCTCAAGAATCGCTATATTTTTCGGAGTTCCTCTGGTTCTCCTTCTGCAATTCCTGTTGCATGCTCTCTCCCCACACTTCCTTTCTTGCTTTGTCCTGCAAAGTTGCGTGTGGTGCGAATTCCCCCGCAGTGGTCAGGTCTGAAGGCTTCTATGGATGGGCAGTTCACCCCCATCCCCTCATTAACTCATGAGGAGCCTCCCCACCTACCATCCTGGCGAGTAATTCATTCCAGGGCCAGAGAGAACCTTTGTTCTTTGAGCCAGTAAAGACTAAATTTATGGTATTGGTTCGGTGGAAGTTAACGCTGCCATTCCAGGTGCCTTCCACCACCTTTCATTAGCCATCGTGGTCTCTTTTTCAGCACATCCCCCCTCCCAGCAGCCATGCAACATATATTCACATATCATTTACATTCATCAACCCTTTATACAGGGTCCATCAAATCACACATTCACATCTTGGATTTTGCCATAGTTCTTGGCCAATATAGTTATTTTTACAGACTGGGAGAATCGGGGTGTTACAGAAATTGTAACGAACCAAAACCCAAAATTTTGACCCCGGGTAATTTGCTATGTCTCCTCAAGATCCTAAGACTTTCACAATCTGAAACTATCAAGAAAAAAAAAGTTATAGTGAAAATACCAATATGACCCATTTGAAGGAGTCAAACCCAAGGATCGTATTCTCTAAAACCAAATGTTAGGAAAAAAAACACCCAAATAGCATAAAAATAGAAAGAGAAGTAAATCCATTCTTTGAGAATTAGATGATAATGAATGATAAGCCTCTTTGAGGGGGAAACATGTTTTACAATATAACAAATGAAAAATATGAGATGCTCCTAAAACTAGGTCTCCTTGGTATATATAGGATTTAAAGGATACAATTACAATTAAAGGTAATTGCTAACCAGTAAGGAATACAATAATATAACAGTAGAAATTTATTAACTTGATATCTATAGATTAACACATGTATTCCCCTAGTTAAAGGTAATGTAAATGACCATTTTGACTATTCCTCTCATATCCATTGGCCCTAGCATTGTTAGAAGCAATCTCAAATTCATGCTATATGTATTTCAGGTTGTGTTCTCCATTTCCAAGTCTTAACAATTTGCAAATTAACCAGGATAGTCCCCATGAAGAGGAATATTATAGGTTTGGGATGAAATATAGCTAGTTATAGGTGAGCACAAAGCCTTAGAAAATTAATAATTCTTCTCCCATTGTTCATTCTCTTCTTTTTGGTTGCTTGAGATACTAGGATTTGTCTTGCAGAAATTATCAAAAAGCATGAAAGAGATTGGTCTATTTCTATCCTCATTGAAGAGCACTAGAGGGAAGAATGACTCTAAAGGACTATTGAGTAGATAAAGAGAAGATATTCCTTATGTTGTGTGAATTAGTGGAAGAGGCTTCCCTTGTTGTTGAAGGCTAAATCTGATTCTTGCAATTCTCTATGGTGAGAAGATTGGTTGATCATGATATTAGATTGCTTGGGATGAGAGAGATAGAAGCATGAATCTTGTCTCATTTTCCTTGGTGGACTCATACACCTACTTGGGGATGATATATGCACTAGATGCCTATGGTTGGGTGAAAAATTGCTACTCAACAATTAGTTTTTGGGACCAATTTCTATTAAAGATAAGTATAATTTCATTATTTATGAATATGCAAAAAACAATGTTATAGAAAATTTATCTATTATGCATGAACCGTGTGTCATTGTTTCTGAATTTGGTCTTGAGAATTTGATTGTCATGAATTTTTGACAATCCATGATAGTTTAATCCATTGCATTCTTTTAATTTTCATTGCACATGCATTTGTTTTCGTTTTGGTCCTTCTACAGAGGTTTTGTTTGTTGGTATTATGGGGAACTCACCTCTGATGAATGGATTATGAATCCTTATGTTTGGATACATATGCTATGGTTAGGAGTGACATGAAGGGATGCTACAATGTTGTACCCTAATATATTGGGGTGGTATGGGGATTAATAAAACTCACAATCAAGCCCATGCTCTATGTGCTAAGTGGGTGATTTGGAAGACCCTAAAGAGAAAATAAGCCTAAAATTTGTTGCAAAGGAAATTAATTTCTTTGGTAAACTATCTTATCAATAAATGTTGGTGATGCCTAAACTTTTAGACCTTTGTGATACACATGACTTAGTGAAACTTAAAGGAATTTGGTGGATTAGAGAATTTTGAAACCCTAGAATGCTGTGGAACCATATCTTAGCTAAAAGGGATATTCCTTAAGAGATGGCATTTTTTAATGATCATTCTATATGATGGTTTCCAATTTTGTCTCATGAAGAAAAATATTAGTGGTTGACACTATGTGTTTATTACTGCTCACCTATTTTAGGAAGGACATCCACTTTGTTAAAAATCTATTTAATGCCTATACAAGAGAGTGGACCATGACACAAGATGAAAAAATGACTTGTGCTTGCAATTTTTTAATATGATTCTTCTAGACAATGTTAAATGCATGATCCTATACTCTTTGTTTATCAACATGGACATACAAATCCCTCAACCCTAGTGGTGAAATTGAAAATGGAATAGATCTAATGCCTTCACTAATCATAAGTTATATTATGGTTATAAGTCACGGTTATGTCCAAAGCTTTTTATTGATGCCCCCTTAAACAAATCTTGGACACTAAAATAGAATCACAAGACTCAGTTGGTTTGGGTCAAGAACCTATGGAAGCATTTCATGGAACCTAAAAAGGATATTTTTCTATTGTTGCTTATCATTGGTAGCTTCTATGTCATTAAGAGGACATGGCGATCTCATAGCCTAAATTCCCTATCTGTGATAGAGTTTAGATGTTGAAAACACTTTGACTTTTTTTATCCCCTTGTCATGGGATTGTGTATGTGCTTTATGCGGTCAATGCCTTTCTATGTTCATTACTTTGGAAGTAGCTCATTATTAAGAGATAAATTCTGAAGGCTATTAAGCTTCAAGATTCATGCAATTGATGAGAGAGGAAATTCTTGTTTTCATTTACTAGAAAAGGAACTATGTTGATTTAAGAATGCTCATGTTACTTAAAAACTTCACCTAATTTTATAACACACTAATTTATACAAGTTTATACATATAAAATGTCATTCAAATAAAAAAACTAGAATTCAAATAAATGTGATCCACTTGAGATGAGATAATTTGGGATAATTTCTTGAGATAATTTCTCCTATACTTTTAGAAAAACACTTTCATAATGAACCTTTAGTTACCTATGTAATGCATTTGTGATTCTAATAAATATTTATTAAGCAAAGCATACCATTAGAAAACATATTGCCACAAGTCACTCTTCTCCACTCAAGTCACTCCTCTCCACTCACACGATAAAATGACAAGTTCCCATACTCTTCTCTAACCATTTTTTTTTTTTTAATGTTGAATGACCATTGAAAACAAACAATAAGGGGCAATATTTTATGTTGAATGACCACTAAAATCAAACAATGTTGGCTAGGACTCTATAATGACTTACCCCTACCTTGTTATCGATGAAATACTAGCAATTCCCAAGGACCGTGAGATGAGAGGCATTTGCTTATGATAAATGGTGTGTGTTTTTGTCATGTTACTATTTAATGTCACAAATACCAATTTTAGCTCGAAAGGTATATTTATTCTTAATCAACATGGTTTTGGTTCAAGTCACTGACTCTAGTAGTTGCAAATTACATTCTCGGAATAGAAAAAATAAAAGACTTTCATCATTCCCTAGATTTTAATCATTCCCAAAGGTTAAATAATACAATTAGACTTAGAACGGTGGCGAATATACATGGGTCAACATACATCACATGAAAAAATTAAAAAACTTTCAATCCCAAGGGTTGAATAATACAATTAGACTTAGAATTGCGGCGAATATACATTTCATTCTCACAGGTTGAGTAATACAATTAGACTTAGAATTGTGGCGAATATACATTTCATTCCCACATATATAATAAAAAAAAAAAAACTTTCATTCCCAAAGGTTGAATAATACAATTAGACTTCGAATTGTGGCGAATATACATTTCATTTCCAAAGTTTGAATAATACAAAATAAAAAAAACTTTCATTCCCAAAGGTTGAATAATACAATTAGACTTAGAATTGTGGCGAATATACATTTCATTCCCAAAGGTTGAATAATACAATTAGACTTAGAATTGTGGCGAATATACATGGGATAGCATGCATCACATGAAAAAATTAAAAAAACTCTCATCCTTCCCTAGTTTTAATCATTCCCAAAGGTTGAATAACAAAATTAGACTTATATTTTATTGATAATAAGAAGTTTGGAATTTAAACGAAATTTTATATTAAATTTAAATAAAATGTTAAGTTTTCATAGTTAGTTATAACTTTTTTAAATATAAATTATGGAATTTATTAAATGAAATTTTAATATTAAATTTATAAAATATTTTTATGTGGATAGGTTTTTATACTTGATCATAATGTTGTTTGTTTTTTTTTCTAGATAAATTATGTATAAAATTTTGAAATATTTATTTGAATGAAGTTTCAAAATTTTATATTTAATTTATTTTTAAAAAATTAAATAATTTTATAAAACATTTTTTTCCTTGTTATTATTTTAAAGTTTATAAAGATATACATAGCTTAATCCTTCTAGATTTAAACTTATAACTTCTTAAGAAAAAACACATATTCTTAACCATCAAACCTATTTAAATTATATTTAAATTAATTAAATTAAAATTTAACAATTTTTTTATATATTTAATTTAAAAAAATCTATTAAATATATATATATATATTATTTTGAAAGTGGTAAAATCTAGAATTATTTCGTTTGAAACCAGGTCCCGTTGAAACCCGAAAAAGGTCCTGTTGGACGTCAGATTAACACAATTCACACCGCACACCACATGTGACCAGCGCAGGTGTCCGTGGTACTTAATTAATGCTTAAAGGTGGCATGGAATCGAAGCTATAGTTTGTATAACTACCAGTTCAGTTCTTCCATTATATATGAAAATTAGCTTCTGCAAAAAACTTGCAGAAAAGTATAAGAGAACACTGGCTTTTGGAGCTTTGAGATTCATTCGCTCATTCCGAGCATTTTAGGTTATTTGGGTATGTTGCCACTTTTCTCCCCTGTGTATTGCTTTCGAAGTCACGAAATTTTCATGGATTGCTTTCGAAGTCATGGACTTTTCATGGATTTCCTGTTTTTATGATTTGTTTTAGGGTTGTAACAGCTATGCAAAAAAACCATCGATTGATAGAATCCAATTTCAATCCATAAAACTCGTTATCACGTTAGTGTTTTTTGGTTGTTGTGTGTCTGTGATGCAGGATCTAAAAGACCTGTGAACTGCGAATGGTAAAGATGCCTGCAAGCAAGTAAATCGGCGTGAAAAGAACAGAAGGGAATTGCCCAACGGAGAACGTTTCTGAAGGCCGAATCCTTGCATGCAATAACTGTGTTTTGTTTTTTTTTAAGGTTTTGCAAGGCATGGGGAATCATTTGGAGAATCTGGTCTACGGTCTGAAATCGAAGATAAAGGGATTGAAAATGAAGAAGCCTTACAGGAAAATGGATAAGAGTGACAGCATGCGAATCGAAGCTCGAAGCAGACGCGCGCAGAAGTTGATCGCCAAAACCCTAGAAGTGGCTGATCGGCCCGGCCAGAAGGCCGTTGCTGTTTGAATGTTTGAAAGCACTCGGCCTGTGTTTTGGTCAGGGCCTTTTTGTTTCTGATTTTATAGACCTAAAACTAGTGAGCTTAGAACTCTTTTTATGGCTATTGAAAAATCCTCAACGTTTATAACAACTATATTCTGAATGAATAAACTTTGTAATGTAATGTCATTATGATTTTATATATATTGTAAGAAAAATTTGATTGGAAACTCCAACTTGATTCGAGGATTCCATATACAGAAATTGTTGAAGATAACGATATCTCCAGGTTTTCAAGTTGATTCAGGATTTACAACTGTGTGATAATGGATTTACAACGGTATGATAATTTGGCAAGTTACTTTTAGAGAGAGGGGTTGAGAGAACTTCTGAACAGTCTCCAACAATTTGAAATCAATTCCAAACTTAATACATGCATTATCTCTAACAATTACACATCACCAGAATAATTTGCCTTTTTCTAACCTGATATGTAGACAAAATTTCCTTTTAAATGGTTGAATAAACTTTATCTTCACCTTAATTTTCTTCTGTTACAGTCAACTATGTTACAGTCAACTAAGTTAAGTGCTGTTAACTTCAGGGCCGTTCAGGTGGATGAGATTCATCTCATGTTGGTGTCTAAATTAAAATCGAAAAATATTGACATTTTATTTTTAATGTGAAAATAAAATTATATTTAAAGAATAGGTTAAAAGAAAATTAGCATGGTTTCATTTTACTTTTAATTTTTTTTATCCCTCTTCATTGTGTGGTGATATACAATTCAATCATCCCTCTTGAGTATCATATCAGGTTAAATTTTGATAGAGGTGCAGTGTTTTAGGCTTTGTGCATGGAACTCAACTATGATAAGATAGGGATATTGAGTTTCTGTGGAAACTGCAGTTAAATATAAACTGTCTTGTTGGTCTTGAGTATCATCTTAAAGTGAGTCAAGTTGATTAACAACTTGGCTTTCTGTGAGCAAATAAGTTAAAGCCAAGCTTTTTTTTTTTTAAGTTAAAGTTTATTTAGTTATTAATTAAGAGTTAATTTTATTATGATAAATTTAAATTTTATCTTCACACAATGATATTAATGTTCACACATTGCTATCTTAAAATTATAGTAATAAAAATTAAACCCCAATCTTTAAGATTGCAATCCTTTTCTTATTTAAAAAAGAAAAATATACAACTTACTAAAATGTAGATGGCAAAATCTTATTATTACAAAGTCAAATTTGACAATGATATTAATGTTCATACAAATTGATATCTTAAAATTATAGTAATAAAAATTAAACCTCAACCTTCAATATTGTAATATTTTTCTTATTTAAAAAATAAAAATACAAAACTTACTGAAATGTTGATGGCAAAATCTGACCAGATAAACTTGAAGCAATGGTAAAATTAAAATTAATGATGAACTTTGACTACTAAGAAAAAATGTAGATATGTTCATTTGTACTTTTTCAAGTTCTTTTAACGATGAGATGTGATTTATAGTATTATTTCACAAGGTTTTGGGTACAAGGGTTGATCAACAATTTTACTATTGCTTTTTAGTTTTGTAATTTTTAATGATAAAAGTTATATCGCTATTTTATTTTTCGAACAAAATACAAGGTATATGTTTTTGT
>JASDQU010309094.1:10989-24464 GCA_032191745.1 Picea mariana
ATATATATATATATATATATATATATAATTTATTCCTAATTTATTAATTTTTATATTTTATAGAACAAATCAGAAAATTGAAAGAAGAGAAACTTGAAAATCCATAAATTAAAACTTGAAGATGCCAATCCAGTTGAAGAAAAAACATGTAGAGATGTTGGAGTACAAACGATGGAAGATCTAGGTAAAATTACTAATCAAAATTCAGCCATTATCAAGGCAACATCGTCGCAAGAAGAAAATCATATATCAAAGTCAAAAGAAGAAAATGCTATGAGTATGATAAGGGGAAATCATGTTATGGGAACTCCCTCTCAACATTCAAATCATAAGAATAGATATATTAACCAGTTAGAATATCAATATTATTCGACACAACTCGACAGTTCTGCTCAACTCTTCGTCACTCATATCATCTGGTATCATCAATCTTAACAACACCAAAAACATAGAGTCATGCGAAGACATTGCAAGCTAGAATGAAGAAGTAAACCTCTCCATAAACATGCTTTGAGGACAGCATTTCTAAGGGGAAGGCAATGTAACAAACATAAATATATATAATATGTAAATATAAATAAGTAATAAGTAATAATTAATTATGAAGAGACATGACATATGAAAGGTCATGTCTCTTATGAAAGGGCACCCATGTGCGGGATATATATACAAGCCCTCATTCCTCATTTGTAATCATCTTATTCATTCTTATACATTTATTATTAAATATATTTACTATCCTTAAATGGATTATTGTGTACTGTCCTATTTATACTGGATATTTACATAGTGAACCAAGTTGGTTTAACACAAACTTTTCAGTTAAATGCAGCCTCCACATAGAACCAATATTGGCTGTCTACAACATTCTGTGATTTCATTTGTTGTTGTGAATCACTGTTGGATATCAATATAGACTTAGGATCTTGGAAGTTTCCCATCCGAAGATCCCAGAGCTTACCAAAAGGAATTTGACATCCTCCTACTGGTTGTAGTATGTACAGACAAACAAAGTTACAGCATTTATTGTAGTGGGACAGCTGTCGGAGCAAATTTTGTTAGAATATTCAGATCATGGTAAGTAGATCTGCATTCAGAAATACAAACTCTAACAACCCAGCTAACTGAAAACGTAAACACTGATCAAAACAGTAGCTCTGAATACTAGTTCTGCAAACACGTCACTCTGAAGAACATGAGAGCATATACAAAATCTGAACTCCCAATCACATCTGCTTCTATTAACTGTAAAGAAGAAATACACTGCAACAGCTCGAAACTGGAATGAGTCCACCACACACTCTGCACTGTTTTAATAGGGACAAGGCTAGTTTTTATTCACAATAATGGAAGCATCTCTGTGGACAACATTCTACCACTAGTTTCCTAAAACAAAACATCAAGCCAGCATGAAGGGCTTCCTAAAATAAAAAAGCCTAAAACTATCTATCTAGAGGAACATGCCACAACTGTATGAGAGAAACTTTAAAATATAGCACCAACTTGGAAAAGACAGATTACATAAATGCATGAGCCCTATGGCCTTGGGAAAAGTGCCCCATCTAATCTTGGAAGAACTCTCTCGTATGCTTTTCTAAATTCAGAAAACTGTCCTATAAATAAAACAACTCTAATTCTGAATTGCTCTAAAATCTGTTCTAAACTAAACTGTGAACAACACTTTCTAAAAATTAAAAAACATGCTAATTGAAGAAAGCAGCAAGAACAGGGAATAACCCAGCAACCTCTACCATCGTCACATAAATCGATGTGGGTCTTCTTGAGTGCACCAAGCTGTGGAGAGAGATCTTCTAAGCAACAAGGTAACACTAACACTCCCTATTTAGAAGGAAGGTGTTCCCCACCAAAACAAGTTACTCCCTCTATCTTGATCCCCCAGAGTCTTCAAGTGTACTGCCCTTGTTCAAGGAAAACTTCAACAGCAACCTGCTAAACTCCTTCATCTGTCATGTCAAATTCATGGGTAAAATTCTTCTCACACTTCATGAATTGTTCAGGACTTCCTGCACTAGTACACTCATCTGTATACAGGACCAAGATAAGTGGATCAGATCTATCAAACAAAGAATTAAATTCTGCACTAAACTTGGAAAAGTCCAACCTGAGTAAAAACTCATTGACACTGAAATCCCAAAATCAGAAACCATACAGGACCATCTTCAATCTGATTCATGAATATCTCCACCCGTACTCTAGCAACTGAAGCACAAGCCTCAACAAGATCAACTCCCTCTCCCTGAGAGAATCCTCTAGCAACTAACCTGTCCTGATACTCTTCAATACTCTCATCTGTTGCATGCATGGAATCGACCATTGATTCCACAGTAGGTTCTGAAACTGTCTCCACAAAGCTGGGCTGCATTTTCCAATGATCACTTGCTGCCCATCAAACTCAGCCATACACTATAGATTTGCCATGCAACAAACCAAAAGAAGACTCTTTGTCAAGCCAGGAACACACAAAATATCATCTAGTTCAAGAACATCCCCTGAAGGCATGCCAAAAGAGACAGAGCACAATCTGGTAACTAGAAAAGTGGCATCTTTGCCCAACTCCCCTTGTATACCATCCCCCTTTTCTTGAAGTCTATTGAATTCCTTCTTGTTGAAGGTCATGTGCCTGGATGCTCCAATGTCGCCATACCACTCTACACCAAAAATAGTGTTCATGAGAAAGCACGATACCCTGGAGAAAGCTGTCTCAAGCCTAGATGATAACTCATTTGCTCTGACTGAAGCTTCCACACCCCCAGCAAACACATGTCGTTGTTGCTTAGCTTTATTCCTCTCAAAGCATCGAGATGCATGATGGCCATCTTGTGGCACTTAAAACACTTCATGTGACTCAAGTCCTTCTCCTGGTTTGAAGAATCTGATTCTTCGTCCTTGCCCTTCCCCTCATGAGTCCTCCTTTCTTGCCTTCTCTCCTTATCTTCTCAATGAGGGTTAGGTTCTCAATCTCCTCCCCTCTAGCTAAAACAATCTCTAGTATGGTCTCTTCCTAGATGAAATCATCCCAAAGCTTGTCACAAGCATAGACACCCCGAACAAAAGGTTCCCAAGATGAAGATAACCTAATGCTATGGGCAACAACTATATATCCTCCACCTTCACCTCAATAGCAACAAGCTAATCTCAGAGCTTGGTGATCTTCATCAAATAGCTGGCCACTGTATCCGTAACACTAATGCATGTGGCAATGAGCTTGTTCTTCACTATCCTCTTGCACTTAATATTCACTCTAGTACAAAGTGACCAAGGCATCATACAACTTTGTCATATTCTTCTTTACGATCACCTATCGCAGGCAAAAACAACCTTCCAATCACTGGAAAATCCCTGGAATGTCACCCAACAACCTATCACAGGTCCTAGCACCTCTTACAGACACAAATCAACTTCAATAATTGACACTAGGACATCACACCTACTGAAATCCTCCAACAACTCGCTCTCACAGACAACAACCTTGTCCATACATGGATTGCTGGAAGATTTTTGATCTGCTACATGTTAAATTTTCAGATAACAGCAAGTAGATCTGCACCCAAAAATACAGAACCTGACAACCTTGGTCACTGAAAACTTAAACTCCAATAAAAATAGTATATTCTCAAAACTAGTCTTGCAAACAGGTCACTTTAAAGGATATGACACTAGATACAAAATCTGAAACCTCAATCACCTTGACTTCTACTTCTATTGACTGTAAAGAAAAAATACACTACAATAGCTCAAAACTGCAATGAATCCACCACCCTGGATTCTCTTTATAGCACAAGAAGGCTAGGTTTTTTGATACAATAATAGAACCATCACAATGGACCACCTTCTAACCCTAAATTCCTAAAACAAAGCACCCAGACAGCATAAAGGGCTTCCTAAAATAGAAAAGTCTAGATCTATCTATAAGAACATGCCAAAATTGCATGATAGAAACCCTAATATAGAGTACCCAACTTGGAGAAGATGCACTACATAAATGCATGTGTCCTCTGTTAGCTTTTTAGCTGGAAGTACTCCGCATGTGTGTCTTGTATGTGGAAGTTGCCTTGTACCTACACTACTAGACACTTGACTTTGTAATGGATTTTTATAAAGTTGCGATAAAGTGGTTCTTTTATTAAAGTGACTTTTTTAATAAAGTGTACCTTCTAATATTAAAGTGACTTTATCTCATAAAGTGCACTTATGTTATAAAGTGAAAATGTGCTTTAATATTTGTGATTTAATTTGGAGGGAATGAATCATGACCCTTGATCTTGTTAATGAAAGATTAGATCTAGGGTTGGAGAAGGTGAAGGGTCACTTTCAGATTATAAGAGAATGCATTGGGTAGTGTGCAAAACACAATGAGAGGAGTATGAGAGAGATTTTCCAAGAGGGCTTGAGAGAGGAAAGAGGGCAGCAAGGTCACATTTCCCAAGAGAGCTTGGGCACACTTCCGAAAAAGAATTTATGTTTTGTGAGTGCTGTAACTTTCTGTTGTTAGAGAGGCTGTACTGTACAGATCCGTACAGTCCGTACAATAGGTTGGGAGGGCACACAAATCAAGGCAGCTTGCTGCATGGATTTTGAGGCATCCTTTTCAGCATTTTCTGTTGATGAAGGGCGCAGTTTCCTATTGCTGTTAGTTGGCACGGATTTCAAGGTGATTAAGAGGGCAAATCCGTACAGCATTACGGATTTTATGGGCATGGAAATCGAGACAGGATTTTGGAACAGTTTTGGGTGCTATAAGGTATTTTTCTCTTGCTGGAAATTGTATTGCTGCCACTGATATGTACTTTCCTGAAGCTGAATAATAAATCTCTCTCATTGAATTTCCCCACATTGGGGTTTTCCGTGGCATTGCCTAAATTTCTGAGATTTTCTAAGTTGAATGGTTGCTGTTCATTGTGTTTATTCCGCTGCTAAATTGCATAGCAATGTGTATTTCTACTTATGGTAATTTCTGAATGTGGGTTTAGACATTTCAGAGTTCATAGAAGACAGTTATCTCTAGGTTGCTAAGTGTATGACAGAATTATTTACTTGCTGATTTTGTCATTAAATTTATACATCCTCTACCCATCTCCACTAGATACTCCCCCCATTTTCCCATTTCTGATCATTTTAGTCGACCTCCTCCAAATACACCCTACTATTTTCAATTATTTGGGAAGCAACACTTAACCACTACCCCCACATTACTACATCCCACTCCCACTCCCCGAAATCTGGATCCAACCCCTAGCTCATGTTCACCCTTACAACCACCCGATATGACGTTCCTAAGAAAACACCTATCCTCATCACCTCCCCCACCATCTTCTTATCACATTTTTTGGACTGAAATATCAAAAAGGCAATATGGAACATGAACACCAACAAAGCGACCAACGAGGAGAGTTTTCAAGCAAAATTACTCAAACATGGCATTTATCAACTAGTCAAATATTTTATTGATCTATTTAAATATATGGTTCGCATAGGGTGCCCACACATATGGTCCCACCATACTATCCACACAATCCACAAATTAAGGTCCAACGTTGATCCGAATAACTATCGAACCACCATGGCGGGCCACACATTTTCCAAGTTCATATATATGCTAATGCCCTCCAATCATAAACTATCATCGATACTTGATGAGGAAATTCTTCAAGCTAAGGGCCAAGCAAGCTTTCAACAACAATACCAAACCATCGACCATATCCTCACCCACAAAGCCATCATAGAGGCAATACATTGCTCCTTGAAATTCTTTTGTTACTTTGTAGACTTTCGATAAGAGTTTAACTCAATCTCGAGGGAGGGCCTATTCCAAAGGCTCAAAGGCAATGTCATTTGAAAGACTTTCCTCACCAATATTATGCATCTTTATGAGTTTGTCCTGGGCGGCCTCTGCACAATACATGGGCTATGAAATTTTCTCTGGAGTACCATTAGGGTGAAGCACAAGTGTCCTCTCTCACCCGCATTGTTCGAGATATATATAGATGAGTTGGAATCCTTTCTACAAGAGCACATCCATCCCAAAGATGGATAGTTCCTTCACGATGTCTTGATCTCCATCCTACTATTTGTCGATGATGTGGTCCACCTAGCATCCACCCCGGAGGGTCTCCAAAGATAGCTACACACCTTACTCGGGTTCTTTGATCTTTGACACTTTATAGTCAACATTGGTCAAACCAAGGTTTTGATCTTCAATGGCTTGAAGAATGTCGTATCAAACTTCCATTTCTAATTTCAAGGTGAGGAGATTGAGATCACCATTGCTTACCCTTACCTAAGTGTTCAGTTTTCAATGCCTCGATTTAGCTTGAGACTAGCTCTCCTACCTCGTATCAACAAGGGGTATGGTTCCCTAGCCCTTCTGGAGTAACAGTGTTTTCAACACCACTTTCAAGACATTTCGTCCAAGATGGAACTTCTGGACAACGTTATCGGGGTCGCGATTTTGTATGGCTCCAAGGTCTAGAGATTGAGTTTGCTAGAGGGTTGGACCAAGACGGAGAGGGTTTAGGAACTCTTGCTCCACCACATCATCTAATGCAAGAGGATTGTTCCCCATCAAATTATCTAGGCCAATCTTCCAGCTCACTATTTCTGGGTCGAGGCCATTTTTGGACCAGTTTCATTACTTCATCAAATCTGAAACATCACTAATTCAATCGTTGGTAGATATTGGTACCCTTACATTGCATACCACTCCTTAAAGGCCATTACTACTGCCTCAACCGGTTCCTGCCAATGAACATTGTTGGTTTGATGAGCTTACGTGCCCCTATTGCAATTAATGGGCATCTCAATGTACGAGCTCCCCCCATTCATGTCTCCTTGGATGACCTTTGCCATCTCCTGTCAAAAAAGAAAGCATTGAGCAAGATTGTTAGGCAGAACATCTATGGACCATACATTCGTGCCACATAGGTAGACCCACCCCATAAACTCAAACCCAAGATGGCCTTCTATGTAGATCATTTTATGGAGATGAGAGGCAACTTCATTATCAAACTAGCCTATACACTTCCAACACTAGATGAATGCCCTCAAGATCCCTCTCAACCAGTTCTGGGTTGGTGTACATTGGCTTTGAATGGAAGTCGATCACCATATTCGAGGAGCAGACAAGGTTTGCCAACTTTACCACTTATAGGAGTCCAAGATGGAAAAGCATTACATTTTTAGATGCCTTAACTATTATGAGATTTGAGATCAATACCACTGCATTTTTAGGAAGTCCCAAAACTCCCTCTCCATATTCAGGTATATGGCCCAATGGTGCCTTGCTTTATACATGAGGGAGGATTCCAAACTTAGATTGTCTTTGCTCAGAACACCCCCAGCACAGGAACTACTAGCACAATCACCTCCTTCCCAGTGCTCACAAACAATGACACCAAGAGGTTGGACATTGAAAAAACCAAGGGATCATCGAAAGTTCGACAAATTGTGGTTGAACCTTTGAATTCTTGGTGGAGAAAAGATTGAATTTCCTAGGAATGGGCAATTTCTCAAGCATTATTACTATTGAGGCATTTGTGCCACTTTAGAGTACTCGATAGGTTGAATAAGCTCTATGAGCATTAGAATAGGGGTTGTTTGTTGTTCACTTTGGCATTTTCACTTATGCCTTTCTTTGTAGAACCATTTTTGAAAAACTATGTAATTTGAACAAGAGTATTTTGAATTATATGTTAGGGGCGACGGAGATCTGAAACTTTGGATCCATCACATCACCTGTTTCCATCCATGTCTTTAATGTAGCATCATCACGAATAGCTTAGAGATTCTGGAGCTCTCTTGCACCCTAGAAGAATTACCACTAGAACATGCATGGGAGCTTCAACACTAGAATTAGATGGGCCCTTCTATATATCTTGGTGTATAAATTTCCATTAAGATTACTTTTGAGGCATTTTCACTTCTCTCGACACAAAGTTGCATATTTGGAGGTGATTTCATCCTCAAGGATGCACCTCACGTTATATGAGGCATATTCTACATATTTGAAGGCATGGCATGGTTCAATAGCATTTCTTACATGGCATTAATGTGGAACGCCTTGAACAAGAGGATGGCAAGTGGCATACAAACCCCATCTCCAAGGGTAAACACACACTTCTAAGTGAAGCACTCAACATCCAAGGGGATTATTATGGTATATTTACAGTTCAAAGAGTTGATTTGAGCAGGCCACCCCACATCTCAGCTCATACATTGCACATATATCCATGAGGTACATGTTTGAGGGAATAATTAAGCCTTTGAAGGAGTCAAATTTAACTATTTGAGGAACGCCTTGCATGGAAAGGTCTAGAATTGCACGTGTCAAGAGAAAAAGATCATTTGATGGAGTATTTGACCTCTGGTGATGACAAGTAGCACCGTTGACCCCTTCAAAGCATGTAAACCAATGAAGTGATGCCTTAGGAGTGGAGCACCCTGCTTTTAAGGTATTCTAGATTATTCTACTTTATTTTATTCTATATAAAGTTGTAAAGAGGGCCTATAAAAAGAGGTCTCACTTTTAGTTGCAACTTTTGAGCTCATTGTCGAGAAATATCCCTAGATACTTGTATTTGGGACTGAAAATAAATCTTCATGTTTGAAGCTTGATTGTGAAAATATTCAGGGCTGATTTGCATCCAAAGTCATCGTCAAATCATTTCAGGATTTTTTCCTTCTTGGCTGGGCATCATAATGTTTTATTGGGTTAATGCTAGCTGTTGAAGGGCTGAAACAGAGGTCTGTGGACCTTCTTCCTAGCTGTTTATTGTATCAGATTGCAGAAGTATGTATCAAGGGCTAGTTAATCAATAGAAAGCTGTTCTCTTTTGCTGGTTATGTCCTATATGATATCTTAAACTCACTTGAATAATTGATGGTTGTGTTGTTTTGTCATTCTGAGCATCTACACATGGTTGTAAATGCAATTTCTAAATCTGTTATACCAGCAAGCACAGCTGCTTAATGCATGTTGTTTGGTTTAATATCCTTCACAATCAAGTTGCTATCTCATAAATATATTTGGACTGCATAACCTAGGCTAAGGCACTGATCTACTTGAATTCACCATCAGATATCTATTGCATATCTTAAATTCCTGTTTTGCTAAATCTGGAAGTTGTTTAAGTATTTAAAAGACAGATTTAGCAATCTTAGTATGGAATTAATCTTAGCATGGAATTCCCCCCTTGTGCCAGGATGATAGCCAGCCCAAAGTGAGAGAAGTGTCCACCAAGGTGACAAAGGGTGGAACTTCTAAATTGTCCTAGGTTTGCATCTTTATATTGGACTTGAATACTTTGCAAGTGCAGGTCTAGAAGGTCACACATAGCAGGAAGAGAACCCATTTAGGTGCTAGTATATTGGCAGATCTGGCTAGCATTCAACGAAATTTACACTTGTGGATGAAATCTTTGGAGGGAAAGACATCCACTTGGAGGATAGAACAAGAGGTTCCCCCTGTTTTTAGTGCAGCTAGTCCAACTTCAGGAGCACCAGTTGTGGAATCATCTTCCACATCTATACATCACATCAACAAGGATGATGTCTTCCTTGGAGATATTCCAGAGGAGAGTGCTACAAGTGATTATGCCTCAATCATGACTCAATTCACCAATGTTGATGCTGATGATGGAGATAATATCACCAACTGACCTTGAGATAGTTTTAACTTTCAGCTCTTCATTTATGATCATAATCATATCATTTTAACTTTTACTATTAATTTTGTATTAAACACTAAACTCTTAAACTCTGTTTTAACCTTTCAACATTTAGTATTCCCCTGATGGTTGAGTTATTCTCAATTGACATGTTATGTTATGATTCCTCACTGCATTCCTGGCATTGCTTTGTGTTCGTTTTGCTGRAGGGAGCTCATGAAAGGTTTCTCGARCCCTTCATGTCTAAAAGTACTTCTCTATACATAACAAACCACCATTCTTATGTAATTTGTTTATGGGAGAAAAACTATGGCCTTCTCTTTTCCAGTATCTAATTCCATATGCAGCTTTCATACCATGATAGAAAACAGTTTTTGAAGGGTCAGATTTTGAATAAGAGGTCAAAGAAAATAATTGACTTTTGGGAAAAGGGGAGGTTTTGGTACTTGAAATTAAAGAATTGAACATGTAAGACTTTAAAGTAAAGTCAGAGGCTTAATTCAAACAGTAGCAAACTTGGAACATTTAGTAAATCCATCCCCTGCTGCACTAGGACACTGAGCTACCACTACTATTGGCATGTGAACATCCTGCCATCTGAACTGTGATACAATGCACAAAAACATTCTCTTTATTAGTTGAGAAACAAACTAAAACATATTTTACATGCTAACCTTGTGGAGATTGCAATCATGATTGCCAATTTTGATTTTCTAACATTTTGATAAAATGAAATGTTTTCATATTTGTAA
This sequence comes from Picea mariana, assembly GCA_032191745.1. Classification (NCBI taxonomy): domain Eukaryota; kingdom Viridiplantae; phylum Streptophyta; class Pinopsida; order Pinales; family Pinaceae; genus Picea; species Picea mariana. The sequence goes on from JASDQU010309094.1 coordinate 21,425, forward strand.
GATGTATACTCACAAATTTTTTCTGTATTGGATTTTAGTCAGCCCAATTTTTCCATATCGTATTGAATTCAAATTCAAATTCAAATTCAAACTTGGTCACTATCATATAAACCCCTCTAGAGTCTACACCCACCTAAACTCTCATTTACATTTATGTTTTTCATATATATAAATTTCAAACTTTTAGTATTTTGAGCAGGATCCACTATATGTCAAGGACCACAACATCACATGTGATGTTCTCTAAAATTTGGGGGTTGCCTCCACATGTCCCCCAGATGTGTTTCCACATTTTCACATCTCCATGTCCCAAAAACATGGTGGAACATTGCATGTGTGTATGTGTGTGCATATAAATTGATATGCATACCCTAACCAACCATGTCCCCTATTTCAAAAACAGTTGTGCTCGTACTCATCCTGTACCTGTACACTAGCAACTTAGGTATAAAATAGTCACTTGTTGCGAGTATGAATAACCCCCCCTTTGAAATGATCTATTTAAATTTAGGGCCAGAATGAACATTTCTGTTGGACTGCTTTGTCATATTAAGAATTTGGTTTAGGTCATGTTTTGCATTGAATATATCCATATACGATGGGTTTGATATAGTATTGTTGTGTTTGCTCCATTATGTTATGCCTGACATGCATATAAGATGTCTAAAACCTTGCCTTTATGCTAACCGGCATAAGATTGATATTGGTGTCTGATGACATAATCTTTCTCTCATATCAAGTACTTTAATGCCATACATATCAGACCCAGAGGTTATTATTGCCCGTTTACAATGTCGGTTATCTTCAAGATACCTAATTAGAAGGTGCATAGTCCTCCAAAAACATTTAAATAAAACATATATTGATATCAGAATTTTGATGTCTTAGAACAACACCAAAGTATTGTACAGCTTTTATCAAAAGATAATTACTCTCCCTCACAACTCTTCATTAATCATTACGACTAATATTATATTTAATTATTTACTATGTTGCACCAAGTTTTGGAGATTGGAAGTCAGGTTTCAAGGACAATTGGAAGGCACCCCCGAATTTCCAAGGGACAAGTGAGCATGGATGGCAAAAACAAAATTAATCTTTAAAAAATTAAACAATATAAAAATAAAAAACGGATATTTTAAAACATAGGATCATGCTACAACTTAGTAAAAGTATAAATTCTTATATAATAGGTCTGAAAGACCTTGTCTAAGTGGTTATTAAACCTCCTAAAAGGAAAAGTAGATATAAGGTACAAACTGTTGAATTTTCTATTTTCAGATATTTACACAATGTTGATAACAGAATTTTATGCCACTGTTATCATAGAATTATTACACACTGAAAATCTCAACCAAAAAAATAACTGCAGCGGAAACAACAGAAGCATAGAAGGATAGCCATGCACAGTAGACACAAGATTTTACCCTGGGAAACCCAACCTTGGGAGAAAACCCAGCAACTTTTCTTAAGAAGAAATCAATCCAAGTTTTATCACCATTTACATGAAGAAACCCAGCACAAGATTATTGCGCCCTTGTATGAGGAAGATCCCTCAAGGATAGCGCACCACAAAAGAACTGCTAAGATACTACAAAAAAATAGTGCAACTCGAAGATAGCGCAGCTGGCAACTGAGAACTGCGTACTAAAACTGGGAACTGCACACTGCAACAAACAATTGGGGACTGCGCACTGCAACTGTCGACTGGGGACTGCACACTGCAACTGGGGACTGCGCACTGCAACTGGCAACTGCGCACTTCGACTGGCAACTGCGCAACTGGCTAAAGCGCACTTGATGAGAAGAGATGTGTTATATAACAAGTGAAATGATCCAACCTTTATTTATACAATTCGAGTCATCTTCAATTTCCTTGTGGGGCCGACTTCTTCTTTCGTCTTCAATTTATTCTTTAATGTTTTCCAAGGTTTCTTCAATGGTTTGTTTTGTCTGCATGGCATTTCTTCTTCACTAGAAAAGTTGTCCATGAGCCTTGTTGATGTATCATCTCCTCACATGCACGTCTAATTAATATAGGGCTCTAATGTTGAGTAGATTCACCAAGAAGCCCCTCATCACAAGGGGTCTCTAGAGCTTGCATCTTCAACATTAGACTAGACTTGTAAACAAGTCAAACCTATTTGATTGCTGAGATTTCAGTGGTGAGGAGTGTTTTCAGGTGAATTCGGAAAAACCTACCCTATAACAATAGATCACTCCATCCTGGAGCAGGCAATGTGAGAGCATCTCAAGTCTTTATCACTCCTCGTCAAATCAGCATGCTGCATGACTACTAGGAGAAAGACTACACCTGGGCCATTCACCACTAGCCAAATCAGCATGGCTCCGTGACTGAATGTATCATTCTCCCTTGGTCAAATCAGCATGACCAATCTGGGAGAATGTCTGCCCGATGCCTGGAGAAACATCAACATCCTGTACCACTCACCACTAGACAAATCAGCATGGCCCCGTGAGTGAATGTATCATCCTCCCTTGGTCAAATCAGCATGACCAATCTGGGAGAATGTCTGCCCGATGTTGAAACATCAACACTCCCTCTCAGCAAGGGAGACATTCTGCATCACACCAAGCTTGTCTCTGAATTATACAAACCTTGCCCTAAACAGAGGCTTGGTGAGAATGTCAGCAATCTCCTCATCTGTGGATATGTATTGGAGCTTTACTGCTCCCTTATGTACCATATCTCAAATGAAATGATATTTGATCTCAAGTGCTTCGACCTGTCATGAAATACTGGATTGTCTAAAAGCTTGACACAACTTTGATTATCACAATGTATTAAGGTCGTCTCTAGCTCCCGATCAAATAGTCCTGCAAGAAGCTTTTGAATCCATACTACTTCGCAAATTGTGACACTAGCTGCGATATACTCCGCCTTTGTTGTACCGAGTGCTACAGAAGTCTGCTTCCTGCTAATCCAAGATATCATAGTTGATCCTAAGTTGAAGCAGCACATTGAGGTGCTCTTTCTGTCTACTGCACTCATTGCCCAATCAAAATTTGTATATCCCTG
>JASDQU010309094.1:28657-43051 GCA_032191745.1 Picea mariana
AAATACATAGCCTGGTGTTAACTAGGTACATCAACGATCCAATCGGCTGCTTGTACATAGTGGGATCCACCAAATTTGAATCTGAAGCGGAATCACTTAGCTTCTTCAAATTTGTCATCATAGGTGTAGCCATGGACTTGCAAGTCCATCATACCGAGTCCTACAGAAGTCTACTTCCTGCTAATCCAGGATATCATAGTTGATCCTAAGTTGAAGCAGCACCCTGAGGTGCTCTTTCTGTCTAATGTGCTCATTGCCCAACCAAAATTTGTATATCCTTGCAACCTCACTTCACCACCTGATACATATCTCAGACCATATCCAATTGTACCACACAGGTACCTCAACACATGCTTTGTTGCAACCCAATGGAAGTGCCTCGACTCTATCATAAACATAGTGGGATCCACCAAATTTGAATCTGAAGCGGAATCACTTAGCTTCTTCAAATTTGTCATCATAGGTGTAGCCATGGACTTGCAGTCCATCATACCGAATTTGCTCAAGATCTCAGTTGTGTACTTTTCTTGTCCAAGGAAGATCCCACCTAGTTTCTACCACACCTCCAATCCCAAGAAATAATGCATCAAACCAAGATCCTTCATTTCAAACTCTGAGGCTAACTCCCTCTTGCACCCGACAATGAGTCTCTCTACCCCTGTAAGGAACAGATCATCAACATACAGCACCAAGATCAACGGATCACCATCAACAACCTTGTAGTAAAGGTTGGGATCTACATCACTCTTAGTGAAGTCCAAACTCATCAAGTATCCATCAATCCTAGAGTACCATGCCTTGGGTGCCTTCTTGAGTCCATACAAGGCCTTCTTTAATTTGCAAACATGAGACTCCCTCCCATGTATCACAAAGCCCTGAGGTTGCTCTATGTACACTTCTTCCTCAATCACACAGTTGAGGAACGCAGTCTTTACATCCATTTGATGTAATCTCCAACCCATGACTGAAGCAAGAGAAATAATAGTTCATGATGGAAGTGTACCTGGCGACTGGAGCAGAAGTCTCCTCATAGTCCACTCCCTCTTTCTAAGAGAATCCCCTCACCACAAACCTCACTTTGTACTTCTCGATGTTGTCATCTACTGCATGCTTGATCTTATAGATCCACTTGGAAGTCACCATTGACTTCTTCTCTGGTCTTGGAACTATATCCCACACATCATTCTTCATGATGGACTGATACTCTTCCATCATGACATCCTTCCAAACATGTTGGTTTGTTGCCTCCTCATAACTGGAAGGTTAAGAATCAATGATGTGACTAATCAATGCCATATAACTCGAGAACCTCTGAGGTCATTTGCTCTCCCTGAAAGTACCATTGGCAACTGCATGCCCCTCTACTTCCTTCAAAGTGTCACGAAGCCATGTTGGCCTCTTCCTCGTCACTGCGACATCATTTTGCAGAGGGTTGTAAGGAACTGTCAACTCCCTCTTGATCCCTGCTTCCTTGCAAAAATCATTGAAGTCAATGGAAGTATACTCTCCTCCATTATTTGTCCTTTAAAAAACTTTGATCTTCTTCCCCGTCAAGTTCTCTACCTAGGCCTTGAACTCCTGGAACCATTCTTCTTGATAGTGGCAAAGCCCTGTAACGCAGGTGAGCAAATCTCTAATGCCATAATTCACATAAACTGATATTGTCATGTACCAATGCTTGGGTTGGACATCTTGATAATTTGTACAGTCCTCCCTCTCGAACACCAATCACTCCTACTATGCTCGAGCTATTAGGTTATACAATAACCCAACCATCCACAAATGCAATTTTGTAATCTCTATCCTCCAATGCTGAGATAGAGCGCAGGTTCTTCCTTAATCAACAATATTGTTGTCCAAGGTCTACTCCTTAGACCTGTTGTCTCTGCCCTTGCTATTTCCCACCTGTTAGCCCTCAAAGGCATTGTTCCAGCCTTGTAGACTGTTGCAAATTGCGACAAGAATGTCCCAAAAGGCTTGCATCCTTACCTCTCCAATGATCTAAGTCCTCTTCCTTAGTTGCTCGACCTATTTTGTTGTTGCGGCTGCCATAAATAGGGTTGTGGATGAGAGTAGGCTTGCTTTCACATTGCCTGCGCTAGGATAGAGTGATCTATTGTTATATGGCAGGTTCGACTTGTTTACAAGTCTAGTCTAATGTTGAAGATGAAAGCTCTAGAGACCCCTTGTGATGAGGGGCTTCTCAGTGAATCTACTCAACATTAGAGCCCTATATTAATTAGACGTGCATGTGAGGAGATGATACATCAACATCTTGGGCCATTCACCACTAGCCAAATCAGTGTGGCTCCGTGAGTAAATGTATCATCCTCCCTTGGTCAAATCAGCATGACCAATCTGGGCGAATGTCTGCCCGATGCTGAAACATCAACACAAACACCTACCATACATGGGAGACAAAACTATCATTGCAATTATCCCCAATTAAACAAATACTACATAGTATTTTGGCATGCAATGCATAGAAAATATTTGTAAAGGTCCAAATGTCAAATGTGTGAGTGAATATTCTTCTTGGAGAAACAATGCCACATCAGCATTGAATTGGATAGGGTGCATCCAAACATCTCCAAAACCATCAACAACGTCTCGCAGACGTCACAGTTTTGGCGGGAAACATCTTGGTGATGTGGGGGAACTCTGCCATGTCCTCGGGAACATCCCCTTCCAAACAGGGACTTCCCTCTACAGTCCCCAAGTCTCAAAGACAGGGAACAGCAGGGGATACTTCCCCCAGGGGTTGGGATGGGTTCCCGAAGTTATTTATCTAGTATTACATTATTTATACCAGTATTATTTAAACTTAAAATGTGGTATTATTTTGATGTTCTTTTCATTGAAACAAATAAAACATTCACCAATTAGGTACCTGTTGCATATTTTGATGTTCTTTTCATTGAAACAAAAAAAAACATTCACTAATTAGGTACCTGTTGCGTTTTTGAACTGCACTCTATGTATGCAGCAGCACCAATTTGCTTCTTCAACTCTTCCCCCTGCAATAGAACTACACATTAAATTTGTAAAACTAAATGTAATCAGTTATAAAGACATAAAGGGACAAACAACATTAACAGAAATGAAATTTATTCAATCAATCCAATTTATATCACATCACCCGTCATGTTAGAGAAAACATATCGTTTAATAATCTAAATATAGCCGAGGAAGTTATTTGTGTCTAAATATATCTCAAAGACAACATCCCATTGCATGCAGTAAACACTTAGACACCAATAATCACCAATGAAGCTATGAGTTAAACTATTTTTTTTATGATAACACCTCATTGCATGCAATATATACATTACATGTTTGTCAACATCCTAAATGAGCCATATATTCGCAAGGAATTTAGATCAAAGTTGCACAAAATGAAAGAAAGAACGAGATTATATTTATGTCCACAAATAACTGAAATAGAGCAATGGGACTTGAAAGTACAATAAGCTGCAATAGCAATGCAGGAATGCTTATGGCATCTCCATAAAAATCTAGAATCTAGATTAGTAAAAGGACAAAACAAAATAACAATTAAAAAGCATAAACTCAAATAGATAAACCCAAGACTGTGAAGGAGAGACCGATCTTGTGTGAGAGGGAAAGAAGAGAATATTAAGCATTCCTGTAAAGGAGAGAATTGGCCTGATCATGTGTAAAGGTTTAATGGAAAGGATCCTAATCTGCATCAGAATCAGAGGAGAAGCCTGTTGTTGCACCAATCACCAACTAAACACCAATGCTGAGCCTGACGATCTCACCTGGAGAATGGCCTGGGCTGGCTAGGCTAGACTGTCCTGAGGGGAAGTCAGGTGCTCCTCAGTGAAGCTCTCCTAACATCAAAGGTTGACAGGTTCTTAGTTGAGAAACTGTAGTTTTGCACTTCGAAAATATTGGGAAGAGGCAATTAGAAAAGCTTAACAAACTAGCATTTTGTACTTGCAAAATATTGGGACACAATTAGAAATGTTTAACTAATAACAAATTAAAATTTTGTGCTTGCAAAATAAGTAAAATTTAGCACAAAGATTCCTAAATCAATAAGACATTACTCAGCCTCCTTAGGATAAAACACTCTTGAAATTGTTTCATCATACTTGCAAGCAATAAAATAAACCTCCCCCTCCCAAAAAAACAGAAACATAAACCAAAAAATTTGCAAGTACACAAGGTAAGAATATTTCAACCAATAAACCATTGGCATCAGCAAAATATCACCGGGGTAATGACATCAGAATATTGGAAAAATTGGCAGGAATGGGCAAACTCAAAATATACAATATATATTCATCTTTTTAAATCAGCACACAAAAAACACAATTTTTAAGGGCGACTTTTCTTTTGGGGGTAAACATCGTGAAAAATTGCATTGCCGTCGCTAAATCAGAGATTTTTGTGATTTTTTCTTCAACAACACATACTGCCAAAACCAGTCAATCAAATTGGTTCAGTCAATTTTCAGGAGTCAATCTGCACAATATTTTGGAGTCGCTAGAACTTTAAAGTTTAGGAAATCATTACATAGCATCATTTATAGCACACAGATTTCATCACTAGTGATCACGAAGAATGTAAAACATTTAAGAAAAGAAAGGCCATCTAGTGAAACAACGTTGTTATGCATGTCAAAAGACTATCTTTATGGCTATTTCATTTCTTATTCAATCTAAAACTAGAGAATGGGATAACACGAGAATTAGCCAAATGACAAGTATAGACAGACGGAGACACATTAAACTAATAGCATGCTAATAAACTCTAGAAGCCCAACAATAACAGAGTTGTAAAGCCATCTTAGTTCTTGCATAGGATTCAAAACAATCCAAGTTTGAACATTCTCGAGGGCACAAGCATACAAGCATCTCAAATGCACTTTAATGTGAAAGAGGGCATACAGAATAAGCTTTATTATTTTGATGGTGTTCCAATTAATACAAAAATGGTAGGAAGAATCCAAATATCCCACACAAAACTTTGCAGTTATAATCCAGATTCTATACCATGAATCATTTCTCATTGAATCTTACAATTCTCCTACACAAATTATAGTTATAACCTATATCCTTCCTGAATTGTCATCTAATCTCACGATTCCTTTTTTTAAGTTTTACATGGGACATATAGGTATTTCCTAGGGTTCTAGAGGTTGTCGTTGCTTAAAAATTGAGACGTTCACACTCAGACAAAATTCAACTAGCTCTAGAAAAGGGTCAAGATTCAATATATCCAAAATGTTTTGAATTATCAGCAAAATGAAGGTCTGGTTTTTGTCCTTGCTAGGACCAAAAAGCATAGTTCGGAACAGCTTAGCAACAACTTCATTCTTCATTGAAAATGAATAAAATTATCCACCATCTAGATGCCCTTGCAAATCCACAAATTATTTCACAATGTCAAGAAATTGATGACAATTAAGACAAACCAAATTCTGCTTCATAGCTTTATACACCTCCATAAGGATAGCACTCCATTTGTGCTTCACAGATTTCTACATCTCCATAAGGATAGCACTTTGATTTCACTAATCACTAGAAAAGATTACTTAGTTTAGAATTGTTGAGCAATGATCAGGTCAACCTATCACTGATTAAGTTGGAAATAGCTGACATTATTAACTCTAACGCTTAAATCTGCTGAGGGAATTTTCTCACACACCAACAAGAGATTAAGAGATTGATCTTCTCACTAAGTAGTTAGGAAGCGGTTATGATTAGAGTTCTCTGGCCAGCTCTAAATAGGGATGGAGTCATCCTTATGGAGTATGTATTGGAGATTACTATATTGAAGTTTAGCTCACCAAGAGGTGGCTCCCTCAAAAATGAACAGGAGTGGATTCCTTCCATATAAGGATCATTGTACAGTGTTGCCCTACCTTAAGGGTTCTGATATTGAATAAAATATTGATCATTCTGATATATTGTTTGTGATTCAATTTTAAGGGCTAAAGATCACTACACCTTTTCAGTTCCCACTGTCAATCCATAAAAAAGGTCTTCTCCAAAATCCCAGAACTGAACTAATTCTCAGGACTATAGGTCCCCAAAATATTGAAATTGTCAGAAAAGCTTTGGACACTGACAAAGAATGTCTAAAGCTAAATGCAAAAAACGTTAAAACAATGGTTGTGGAAGATAAGCAGGAGGAAGATGAAGCCATTGAAATTTCAAAGTCTAGTTCTCCTAAACCACAGCATGTGCTCGAGATATTACAATATACCTCTGCGAAAAGGAAGCATTGTTTATACATAATTGCCAAATTAAAGACAATTAAGTGTCAACACATCATTGATTACGCCTACATGAAGAACTGCATCTCACAGAAATTGATCAGCACACTCACGTACCCACCCAAAAGCACCCTCAGTCCTACAAGCTTGGATGAGTGAAGAAGGTTGGCCAACCAAGACATATGCCAACAAAGTTTATAATATCACTTTTGTTATACAATTCTTTATTGAAACGAGATACAATGTGTTTGTCACCCTCGTGGATTATTGTGACCTCATTGGCCAGCTGCACCAGAATGACAAGCATGTTATTTATGATGGCTATTACAACACCTAAAACTACAAGAAGACTACAAAACCTATCAATTCATATCTTCATAAGCAAATACCCTCATCTCAAGAAATGCCAAAGTCAAGTTAACCACTACCAGAGAATTTGTTGTCTATATAGTCTAAAAGGTTGAAATAAGAATTGTGAAAATCCTCCACTAAAGACAATGAAAGAAATTTTAGATGCTTGATCTCATGCCTTCAAGGAACCTAGGGGAGGTTTCCCCCATTATTCTATTAACCTCATTCCAAGATCCCAGTTGCCTAATCTGTCAGTCTATAAAACTTCCTTTATGGGAAGAGTTAATCTAGAAAAAAACCACCCAAACTAATCAATGAAAGCAAGATTTCGCCTAGGAGGTTGTCTTGTGGGTCCCAACTTTGTTATTCCCAAAGAATGAATCAGACACACCTATGTGCGAACTACATAGCACTAAATGATAAAATAATTCAGAACAAATACCCTCTTCCCCAGATTGATGACCTCATTGATCAACGTCAAGGAACCAAATACTTCACAAAAGTTGATCTAGATCAGGTTGATGTTGTTGGTCCCATTTTCAAATTCTACATGTGCTAGACTATGTCTGTGTTGTGAAGCACATGATTGTGAAGCACATGAACCAGTGTTGAGCGCTCGAGGATCTCCACTCAAGAAACCTATGCTTGAATGCTTGCACCTGTTAAGAAAATTAGTGAGGAAAGGTAAAAGTGAAACTTTAAGTTGTGTCAATAAAAGAATAAGTCCCAGACATTGATCTTGTAAAAGATCCAATGGCTGGGATTTTCCATGAGTTGAGGGCCCACACAAACCCTAAGCTAAGGAAAAGAAAAAGGAGAAGTTACCTAGCAGTTTTGGGTCATTCGAATATGAGAGGGAGGCGCACAGGGCACACACAGTACACTGGGTAGACTAGCCAGTGCAGCCCTGGGCAACCCGCATCTGGCATGAGAAACTAGTGGCTGCCTTTCCATACAATTTAGCACAGGTACACAGACCGAGCAGGGTCATAGACACTTAGTGGCACTCCAAGACTGCAAACAAAGGGCAAGTAAGAGCCATATCGGGTAGAGAAGGAAAGGCCCGATCCGTACCTGTCCGTACGAGCTACAGGAGTACAGGTTTCCATTGTGAATGACAGGGCTGCAAGAAGTCTGCTATTGTTTTTGTAATTTTCTGCTGAAACAAATAAAATATTTCTTATCTCTCTCATTTTTGTTTTGTACTGAGCAATTATTATGTTCCATAAAGAATGTGTATACTCTTTCTGCTAGTTTTTACATGGTATCAGACCGCAGGTTAAATGGAACAGCTCTCGTCAAACAAAATGGCAGGAGAAGTGTGTACGGCCTGCCTATCTTCCACCCAAACCAGTGAGGTCTGGTATATAGACAGTGGAGCGTCCAGTCACATGACTGGCCACAAGCACTACTTCAGCAGCCTGAGTGAAAAGGAATTTGGGTTTGAAATCTTAATTGGTGATGACTATGCCTATCATCCAAAAGGAGTCGGAACTGTAAGTTTTGAGAGGGAGTCTGGCAAGCCTCTCTACCTATCAGGTGTCCTCTATGTTCCTGGACTGAAGAAGAATCTGGTCTCAGTGTCAGCCCTAGAAGACAGGGGTTATGAGGTCTCCTTCAAGGATCGAAGGGCCTACATCAAGCCCAGAGGGTTGAGCAAGGGATCTGAACAAGTCCTTGGAGTAAGAAAGGACAAGCTGTATAAGTTACAGTTTGACTCCCACTATGCTCTAGCAAGCAGCAACAACACCGGAGACTGTGAACTATGGGACAAGCATGTAGCTCACCTCGGACATGGTGCTCTCAGAATTCTGGGTAAGGTTGTGACAAGGATGCCTTCATTCACTACAAAACACCATGAAGTATGTAAAGGGTGTGTTCTAGGCAAGTATGCAAGGGAAACTTTCCCCGAGAGTGATTCGAGGTCCAAGGGCATTCTGGACCTAATTCACACTGATATCTGTGGTCCCATGTCCTCATTATCTATAGGAGGGAAGTTCAGATACTACATCAAATTGATAGATGACTTCTCCAGAAAGAGTTGGATTTACTTCTTGACGGGAAAAACCTTAGAAGAGGTACTCAAGAAATTTCAAGAATTCAAAGCTCTTGTTGAAACTCAGACAGGAAAGAGGATAAGAGTCCTCGGGTTTGATAATGGGGGGGGAATACACTTCACATGCCTTCAAGAGGTTCTATGTTGAGGCTGGAATCAAAAGAGAACTGGCAGTTCCTTATACCCCTAAACAGAATGGGGTCTCAAAGAGGAAGAATAGAGCTATTGTTGGTGCAGCAAAAGCAATGCTGCATGATCAGAATCTCCCTAAGTTTCTCTGGGCAGAGGCTTGCAACACTGCAATTTATCTTCAAAACAAAAGTCCTCACAAAGTACTGGGAAATGTGACTCCAAAAGAAGCATTTACCGGAAGGAAACCAGACATCAGTCATCTCAGGATCTTTGGGTGTATTTCCTACTGCCATATCCCTGCTGAGAAAAGAACTAAGCTCGATCCTACAACCGAGAAGGGGATTTTGGTTGAGTACAGTGAGACCTCCAACAGAATATACATTCCCACCACCAGGAAAATTGTCCTACACAAAGACGTAAAGTTTGAAGAAGAAAGAGCCCTCCGAAATTCATACCAAGACAAGGACATCTCGAAAACTGAAGCCCCTAGTCAAGAGGAGAAGATCTCATCACAAGGGGCAGATCTTCCCACGATGGAACACCAAGAGGAAGAACAATCAACTACCTCCAGGAAAAGGAAACCAAAATGGGTCGAGCAACTGCTGAAGGAAGCAAATGAACAAGTAGAGTCGCCAAAAACTTCAGTCAGAACAAGCATACCTCCTCAAAGGTATTCAGGGTAAGTTGCCCAAATAAGTAGTATGATCGAATCAGAACCAACCTGCTTTGAAGAAGCTTTTGGAAGCAAGCCCTGGGGGGATTGCATGGTGGAAGAATATGCCTCCATAATAAAGAATGATGTGTGGGAAATGGTACCCAGACCCCTGAACAAATCTGTAGTCAGCTCCAAGTGGATATAAAAAATAAAACATGTAGCGGATGGAAGCATTGATAAGCACAAGGCTAGATTTGTTGCTCGTGGCTTCTCTCAAAAGGAAGGAGTGGATTATGAAAAGACCTTCGCCTCAGTAGCCTGGTACACTTCCATTCATACAATCATCTCTATTGCCACTCAAATGGGGTGGAGAATACATCAAATGGACATTAAGACTGCATTTATCAATGGGAACATTGAAGAGGAGGTGTATCTGGAACAACCAAGGGGTTTTGAGGTTCACAACAGAGCAAGTCATGTCTGTCATCTAAAGAAGGCCCCGAATGGACTCAAACAAGCACCCAGAGCGTGGTACTCCAGGATTGACAACTACTTACAAAGTATTGGATTTATCAAGAGTGATGCCAACCCAAATCTATACCTCCTTATAAAAGGAGAGGACATCCTCATTCTTGTACTATATGTGGACGATCTCTTTCTAAAAAGGGCAGAAACTTTAATAGCAGCTTGCAAGCAAGATCTAGCTAAAGAGTTTGAAATGAAGGACCTAGGCTTAATGCACTACTTTCTTGGGCTTGAGATCTGGCACCAAGAGGGTGAGACTTTCTTGGGCCAAGGAAAGTATGCAATTGAGATCCTCAAAAGATTTGGGATGGAGGACTGCAAACCCATGACCACCCCCATGATTATTAATCTCAAGAAATTAAATTCATCCAAGTCAAACAAAGTGAATCCTACCATCTACAAACAAATAATCGGATGCTTGATGTATTTGACTAATACTAGGCCTGATATATGTTTTGTTGTCAACACTCTCAGACAACATATGGTAGATCCAAGAAAAATACATTGGATTGCAGCAAAACACATCTTGAGGTATCTGAAGGGCACAATAGAATTTGGCCTCCAATACCTACAAGGAGACCAAGTCAATCTGGTGGGATATTATAATTCACATTGATTTAGAAGTACAGCTGACAGGAAGAGTACCTCTGGTTGCTGCTTCAGCCTAGGTTCAGGCATGATATCGTGGTACAGCAGAAAGCAAAAATCAGTTGCACTCAGTTCAGCAGAAGCCGAGTACATGGCAGCTAGCCAAGCAAGTTGTGAAGCCATTTGGCTTCGGAAGATTCTTGTAGATCTTTTTTACACAGACTTGGATCCCACCACAATATTCTATGATAATCGAAGTTGTATCAAGTTATCTGAAAATCCAGTCTTCCGTGATAGATCTAAGCACATTGAAATCAGATATCATTTCATCAGGGACAAAGTACAAAAAGGGATAGTAAAACTTCAGTATGTTCCCACCAATGAACAAGGTACAGACATCCTGACCAAAGGACTGTCAAAGGGAAAGTTTGAATATTTTTGAGAAAAAATGGGTGTTGTAGAAAACCCATTCCTCACTAAGAGGGAGTGTTAAGAAAATTAGTGAGGAAAGGTAAAAGTGAAACTTTTAAGTTGTGTCAATAAAAGAATAAGTCCCAGCCATTGATCTTGTAAAAGATCCAATGGCTGGGATCTTCCACGAGTTGAGGGCCCACAGAAACCCTAAGCTAAGGAAAAGAAAAAGGAGAAGTTACCTAGCAGTTTTTGGTCATTCGAATATGACAGGCGACGCGTGGGGCACACAATATAGTGGGCAGACTAGCCAGTGTGGCCCTGGACAACCGCATCTGGCGTGAGAAACTAGTGGCTGCCTTTCCATACGATTTACTACAGGTATGCAGACCAAGCAGGGTCATAGACACTTAGTGGCACTCCAAGACTGCAAACAAAGTGCAAGTAAGAGCCATATCGGGTAGAGAAGGAAAGGCCCAATCCGTACCTGTCCGTACGAGCTACAGGAGTACGGGTTTCCATTGTGAATGACAGGGCTGTAAGAAGTCTGCTATTGTTTTTGTAATTTTCTGCTGAAACAAATAAAATATTTCTTATCTCTCTCATTTCTGTTTTGTACTGAGCAATTAATATGTTCCATAAAGAATGTATATACTCTTTCTGCTAGTTTTTACAGCACCTAATGATTTCCATTTGGAGACACCTGCACCTAGGTTTTGGCCGTGCTAGGCTTTTACATGTACGCAAATCCAACACAGTTGAAGAGAAACTTAATTAGAGTCCCTGGTTTTGTGCCCTTAGTGACTTAGTTAGTTGGGTTCAGGTACTCTAGTTGAGATACAGTATAGAGATATTGGGTCAATTAACATTCATAGTCATTCCATTCATCATAACTACCTTGTTACTGACTTGCAATGAAAGTGTAATTGTTAGAACTGACTGGACTGCGTATAAAAGAGCTAAGAGACTTAATTAGAGTTCCTAGTTTTGTGCCCTTAGTGACTTAGTTACTTGGGTTCATGTACTTGAGTGGAGTTACAGTAGCGAGAGATTAGGTCACTGATACAGAGTTATGGATTGACATTATACTTAGTTGGACTGTTAATGGAAATGGATCATGTTGTGGCTCGTGGCTCCCCTTTCAAACTTTGTCTTAATGGTGTGAATGCTTCTTTATTTATGATAAATGCTCTTTCATTTATGATGAATGGGATGAATATGAATGTTAATACACTGGTTAATGTATATAATAGCTTTCACATTTGGAAACTAGCCTTCAAAACCAAGTTCGTGTTTTCTGGAGGATGACCATGCCCTTCAGGCTCATTAATGCTCCTACCAACTTCATATGCATCATTGACAACATCTTCAAAGCCCACCTTCAGAAATTTGTTGATGCATATACCTTCATGACATCCTAGTGTACAACCCAACATTAGAAGACCATTAAAAACATGTCGAGAGTAGAGTGGATCTTATATAGCAACACCTACTAAACACAAAGTTAAAAAAATGTGTCCTTGAGCAAGAGTCCATCCAAGACAGTGGATTTATAATCGACTCTCAAGGAGTATGTGTAGGTCTTGAGAAAGTAAGAGTACTCAAAGAATGGCTTACGTTAACAAATGTAACAGAGGTAAAAAAAAAAATCTTGGAAGTTGGGAGGCATGATCATCTATAAGAAGTTCATCCATCACTATCATTCTATTACTCACACTCAAAATCAACTTACATAAAGCACCAAAGCCTTCCAACGAGGAGCAAAAGCGGAAAAAGCTTTCCAGTGTCCTAGAGACACCATCTGTTCAACACCTGCACTTGCACTCCTCGACATTTCAAAACCTTTTGAAGAAGAAACAGATGCCTCCCAATTTGCCATAAGCACCATTATTTAGCAAGAACATCTAGTGGTTGATAACTTTGAAGCTCTGTCTCAAAGGAGTTGAACTAAGGCACTTATGACAAGCAATTCTAGGCCCTAATGCAAGCACTTCAACAGTAGTTGCGCTTCCTTCTTCACAGAGAGACAGTTATATGTGCAAATCACCAACCATTGTAGATTTCAGTATATTGTACCTTCCAATGTTGTCAGACTCGGACTCTTTTAAGACTCTGCTCTCCTGTGACTCGGGAAGACTCTTTTCAGACTCGGCAAAGAGAAAAAATACTCAAAATATGACCTGGCAAATTTCAGAGGAGTCTGGAGAGTTTCAAAGGAGTCTGGTGAGTTTCAGAGGAGTCTATAGAGTTTCAAAGGAATCTGGCAAGTGGGGAGCATGAAAGAAGAGTCTCTAGGAGTGACTCTTTTTAGCGGTGACTTGGCCAGACTCGGGAGTCCAAAAAGAGTCTGACAACACTGGTACCTTCTTTTTGTTAGCTTTTTAGCGGTGACTTGGCCAGACTCGGGAGTCCAAAAAGAGTCTGACAACACTGGTACCCTCTTTTTGTTAGCTTTTTAGCTCGGAAGGTACTCCGCATATTTTGTCTTGAATGTGGATGTTACCTTTATGTTACACTACCAAACACTTATTTGTAACTATAAAGTTGTAAAGTGGTTCTTTTATTAATAAAGTGTACATTCTAATTTTTAAAGTGACTTTATTTCATAAAGCACTTTTGTAATAAAGTGAAATCACTTTAATATTTTAAGTGATTCATTTTGGAGGGAATGGATCATGACCCTTGATCTTGAAAAAGGCAAGATCTAATCTTGGCCTTTGGATTTAAGGTTGGGGAAGGTGAAAAGACACTTTGGAGGGAAAATGTCATTTTCAGATTTATAAAAGAATGCATTGAGTAGTGTGCAAGACTCATTGAGAGGAGGAACAAGAGAGATTTTCTGAGTAAGCTTGAGAGAGGAAAGTGAGCAGCTTGGAAGGCACATTTCCCAAGGAAAACGAGGGCACAAATCCCAAGGCGATTTTATGTGTGATGTTCCATTTTCTGTGTTGGGCCTTACTGTACGGATCCGTACAGTCCATGCAGCAGAAAGTTTGGGCATGGTTTTCGAGGCAGCCTTTTGGCACGGAAATCGAGGTGTTTTATGGAGATCTTGCTTCTGCTGGGCCGTACAGTACTCTGCTGGGCAAGTTTTTCGAGGCACAGATTTGGAGGAGGCCGTACAGCTGTACGGACTTGGGCATGTTCTCCAAGGCATAAATTTTAGGACTGTTTTTGTGGCTGTGAGGTATTTCCCTTGGCTGGAAATGTGTATTTGCTGCTGTACTGTACTTTCCTGAAAGCTGTATAATATATCTCTCTCTCTCTCTCGTTGGGTTTTCCCACATTGGGGTTTTCCCTGGCATTTGCCTAAATTTCTGAGTTTTATGGGTTGCTGTCCACTGTTTATTTCCGCTGCTATTTTGCTTAGCAATGTGTATTTCTGCTTATGGTAATTTCTGAATGTGGGTTTGAGGCATTTATGAAGTT
>JASDQU010309094.1:43071-53854 GCA_032191745.1 Picea mariana
TCTCTCTCTCTCTCTCGTTGGGTTTTCCCACATTGGGGTTTTCCCTGGCATTTGCCTAAATTTCTGAGTTTTATGGGTTGCTGTCCACTGTTTATTTCCGCTGCTATTTTGCTTAGCAATGTGTATTTCTGCTTATGGTAATTTCTGAATGTGGGTTTGAGGCATTTATGAAGTTCATGCAAGACAGTTATCTCTAGGTTGCTAAGTGTTTGACAGAAATTTCAGTTTGTTGATTTTTGTCATTAAAAATCTACACTTTTTGACAAGAAAAAGTACAACATTATGCTCAAGTACTATGACCGCAAAAATGGCATTTGAAAACCTCTTTAGTCTTCAAAGACCGAATCCATAGTCTTAGTATATCTGCCTAGAATATGAATTATATCCAAATAGGTAAGAGGACACAATCTTCACCATGACTAGGGAATAATCTACTCACTTAAGACCCAGAAACTTAAAGCTTTCATTAATTTTCTAATGTCTTTTGTTCCTTTGCCCAAAGAAAGTAATATTTTGTACTCTTTCCTTTCCTCTTAAACACTTAGAATGCATTTCACTGACTAGGCTCCTTTTTTTACCTGCTACCACCTCCTCACTTCCTCCAGCTTCCCCTCACTCATTTTCCTTTTCTAAGGTTATATGCACTGGTACCTTAGCCATCTTACAAATTGCATTGTCTTCTGACTGATAAAGAAACTTCTGGTCTTTTACAACATTATGATTCAACAATAAAAGCATGTTCTTATTAAGTATTTTTAAGCATCTTATGGCATCAAGACTTTCACATTGATCAAGTATTTTTGAAGTGTCAACCAAATTGCTATTGAAAAAAGGCTTTGGTTGAGTTGACTTGGATTAAAAGAAGAAATCGTGCGGAAATCACAAGTGAAGTAATTAAGTGACATTAAAACTTAAAGAAGATTAGATAGAGAATGGTGTTATAAACACTATATGATCATGAATATGGGCTTCCCAGAAACTTATCCAATACAAATTATGCCAGTTACAATTATATTTAGATAGTCCCATTATGGCATGGAAAGTTTACATACTTGAGCAGTTGTTATAGGCACAGCACTGGGGTGATCAGTAAAAAATTGTTTGTCATCCCGAAGATCTGCAAGACCAAGCATAGAATGTATGAGAAGCCAACACAGATTGGAAGACATGGATGATAATACCCTTCACTCTAACCTTATTAGATCACATGTAAATTTAGCAATTAGTTTATCACTAAGCCGGGCTTTTACATGAATAAAAAGTAAATTTCAAGAAAAAAACATCCATAAGATGTTTGATGCACAGACTTGTTAAATCCAAAATTAAACAAACTTTGAAGGCTTTTTTTATAATAATAATAATCTAATTATAAGGTCACGGCCAAGCCAGACACCAAGTTGGTGTATGAGACCCCCTTGTTTGTGGAACAAGGGACCCCCTCCGCGCAGCGATTTGACTGCTAAAGTCTACGGAGGTATACATAGTACATACCCTACCACCCTCTGGATTTGAACCTGTGACCTCCTAGGAGGAAACATGTGTTCTTAACCATTAAGCCCACTGAAAATAAGTGGAACATCCTTCTGGACAGAAAATTGATCAATATTATAATCACCTCACTTGAAAGATCAACATTTTGTTCTTTAGCTGATTCTGGGAGAGAGTCCTGTAGTTCTAATCATCTCTTGTCAATGATCTTAGGCTAATAGAGGTAAGAGAGACACTAGATGAGAATGGATGGCAAGAGGTTAAGGGCTATATCCACACAAAGAACCACACATGGACATCCTATGAGAAGTATTTTTGAAAACTACAACCAATCCCGTAAATAAAAGAGGGACTGATTTTCCACTTTAGGTAGGTCCTCAAAGCCAGAAAATCATGTACAAACCGACAGAAGATTGACTGATCTGAAGCCCTATAGGGCCTAGGCTATGGGCCTATGGCTACTGTATTTTATTCAGCAAGTCCAGGGTACTGTATCAAACACTAGCAGTGCAGTGGGCAAGAGGTTAAGGGCTATATCCACACAAAGAACCACACATGGACATCCTATGAGAAGTATTTTTGAAAACTACAACCAATCCCACAAATGAAAGAGGGATTGATTTTCCACTTTAGGCAGGTCCTCAAAGCCAGAAAATCATGTACAAACCAATCCAAATCTTAGTCTAATAGAGGTAAGAGAGACACTAGATGAGAATGGATGGCAAGAGGTTAAGGGCTATATCCACACAAAGAACCACACATGGACATCCTATGAGAAGTATTTTTGAAAACTACAACCGATCCTGTAAATGAAAGAGGGATTAATTTTCCACTTTAGGCAAGTCCTCAAAGCCAGAAAGTCATGTACAAACCGACAGAAGATGGACTGATCTGAAGCCCTATAGGCTATGGGCCTATGACTACTGTATTTTATTCAACAAGTCCAGGGTACTGTATCAAACACTAGCAGTGCAGTGGGCAATAGATGCAAGGAAATCCCTGTTGGAAAAATATACAAGGACAATCTAATCCAGATGAAGATATCTGCCTTCACCTCGCTCCTGGTAGAAAATCAGATTCTACCACAAGAAACTTTGCTTAAAAAATGAGAAATTTCTGCACCAAATGTATGCTACATGCGTGGCTGCCAGGACAAGACCACATATCAGTTCTTCCTTGCTTGCTCCATTTCTAATGAGAAATGGGTGAAAGCCTGCTGATCTCTGGGAGCAGGCAGCATGCTCAGAAGAACAGAGAGTTGATATATAGTCTACTCAAGGACTGGGGGGAATGGTCTACTCAGGGACTGAGGGCAATGGATCCCAAAGTTGAATGACTTATTGGCAAACAACAGAGTGGAGCATAACCACAACAGCACTCAAAACAAAGGCTTGGTCAAGTTAAATAGAAATCACTCAGCATCCCCTTGCTCTAGATATATTTAACCAACTGAAGGGATGTTGTAGTATTACTGAACCCTTCATATCAACAATAAATTCATCATGATGGCCACTGGCAGTGCTAAGAATCATAAAACTGATAGGGGAAGCATTAAGAAAGAGAATATCACGTCTTGTCATCTAGCCATTCATAGCAAGGGAGTGCAAGAAAAAGAACGTGATGTCTTGTCACCTGACCATTCAAAGCAAGGGAGAGCAAGAATGTCCTGTCACCTGGCCATTCATAGCAAGGAAGCGCAAGAAAAGCATTATTGGGAAAAATAGAAACTTTGGAAAAAAATAATTGGGTCAAATCTGTTGTGGACAGTGTTACCAGATTTGCCATGGGGGGGGCTACACCCTCCGCAGGTGTGTACAGGTGCATGGATGCAGGATCCACAACTGAAAGACACACATTTGGGGTGTTTGCTGAATGGGTGCAATTTTTGTTTCCAGAAGTGCACCCAGTCAGCATATGATCTTCCAGGTGCATTTCCCTTGCTGGGAAATGCTCCCAGCAGATCAGGGGTGTTCCTAGCAAAGGAAATGCATCCAACAGTGGCAGCATTTGACTAAAAATGCCAAAAATATAAACCTTCCCACAGACAATTTTTCCAGATGGTATTGAATAGGTTGGTTGGTCAGATTGCAATGCAACATGTTAACTATATTATCAAAGTTGTCATCTGAATCAGATATTTGCATTCTGACCTGATAACTATTAACCATAAACCTATGTGTGTGTGCATTACATGAAAATTGGCCTGGACCGTGTTAACAATGTGCCCATAACACTTTTCCATTGTTACTTTTGAATTCTCTCACTGTTTTGCTCAAAGGACAAATGGCCAGTCAAGGCGCCTAAAAAGCCTCTGTTCCGTCATCTGTTCTTGGAAATTCTGCTGACTGTTAGCAGATAACTCCTTTTAGAACTCCATCTGCAACTCGTGAAATAGAGGATGAGAAACACGCACTATTTGATCATTCTGCAAATAAAAAGACGAGGGGGTGGGGGGAATTCATCCTAACAACAGGCAATGTCTTAAATTGCCAATCCTAAACAATGAAAATCTGTCAGGCAGTTTTACTACAAAAATTTAGAATATAGAAGTTATGTATCGAGGATATCCAAATAACTGGCGTAGCTGTGTCTTGACGTCTGATAGAGGCAGAGATATTGATCTAAGGGCAGACTAAATAATTCACACATTCATTTATTCTGCTAGGTACTGATTTGGCTGCTTGAACACTACCTGCCCCTGTTGAAAATAATTTCCAAGAATTTTCTGTGCTATTTTCTACTCATTTCTTTTCTTCTTTTAAGCTCACTTATATTATGTAATATTAAAGCTGTCAAGCTTGGATTGTTTCATATGCAATATAATTTCAATATCTAGTGAAGCTACATTGGTTCCA
This sequence comes from Picea mariana, assembly GCA_032191745.1. Lineage (NCBI taxonomy): Eukaryota > Viridiplantae > Streptophyta > Pinopsida > Pinales > Pinaceae > Picea > Picea mariana. Next base: position 47,415 of record JASDQU010309094.1, read on the forward strand.
TCTAAACTCTACTCAGGAACAACTGATACATGGAGCAAAACCTCAGAGAAAAGGAACATGCAATACTGATCATTTCATTATTCTATATTTGGGAAGCCTGCCTCAGTCCTTTACAATAGTCATTTACTAACCACCAATTTAAATAACAAGTATTCAAGTCTGCGTTACTTAGTTACATAAAACAAAAAGGACGTCAGTATTAGATCCACTTTAAACAAAGCTCCTCATCATTTTCAAGACATGGGATAAAATTGCCGCATCTAGATTGGCAAGATGCTAGCAAAAAAGAATTCCCATCTTTGGTTGAGCATCATTTAGAGTACAGTTTGGATGAATTTAGTCCTCAAAAGATCTGGCTATGAATAATAAAAATTGTGGAATCTGAGTATTTAAGCTACATAATTAGTTTATAAATTATGTATCAAATCTTGATAAATAATAATTGAATGAAATTATGAATCATTGATTCATTGTTCCTTTGCTAATGGTTAAATTTAACAAATCATTATGTTTACTGTAACAAATTGGCAATTCTAGCTACATTTTTTTCAAATTTTATATTTTTTTAAAATAAGTATACTGTCACACCCACAATTCCTAACTTTGGGTCCCCTCCCACTCCCGCACACTGTGCAACATAGGTTGTGGATGAGGCAAAATCCATAACAAATACATATACAATCATGTATATGTCCTCAACTTGACAAGGTACACATTAAGTAAGGAGCTAGTTCATCCTACCATCACCTGAATTGCCACTAGTTTCATCTCCTTACAGTTCCTTTTTGTACGAAATCTGGACCTGGAGAGGACATATGTGTGTCAGGTGTGAGCCAGATCACAATATAACAAGTTGCAGACAAAGCAATGTAGCTGACATACAAGACTCTGAACTGTCTTTCAACTGATTGCACAAGTTTTTTTTAGTCATGGGACTAACCTTACAATCCATCTCTGGCTTTTTGTATGCAGTCTTACGACTAACTACTCATGTACCGAGTAACATATAATGGCAATTGCATACCTTTATAGTAGGATATTTGATGTCTTGACGTTCTCCCAATGTTATGGTTGTCATCATTTTGCTTTCTTGTATTTGAGTGCACAACTCCTTTGATGTATCAGTTGTGTTCTATCCTGTACAAATCTCTAGTAAATGACAAATGTGTCCTTATAACCATCAACTTCCACAAGTTGGTGGATGTCCCACATGTTATACCTAAGAACACAGAATAGCGGTATCAGAGTATAGAGGTTTTCTCTTCACACCCTTGCAAGTGGTATCTCCAGCACAATCATCACTTTGGCAAGCTAAAGGTAATCAAGCACGTTGCTAACCAATTCATTGAATACCCATCTAGACGATATTAATAAGCACGAAGTTACTCCACCTCCACAATTCGACCTTCTTTCTAACACGTAAAACTCCCAAAAGGTGGCCAACATCACAACCAACACCTCTCTCGATGACTCTGTTCTAGCAGCATTAGGAGAAGCACTTTAGAGACAAACAAAAGATATGAATGATCAATTTATATAGATCTTGAAGATGTTCACACTCCATTTTGGAACTTTGATGTCCAGAACTGGTTTATTTTGAACACGTAAACCATTCAAGGTACAAGTCAATATAGATATTCCTTACTTTAAATGTAGATTAAATGCAAAGCCTCAAGATGGTTGGTTGCAAAAGGTTGATTCATGCATTGCTATTAACCAGTTCACTGATGAAGAAAAGATAGTATTCACTACTCTCTAACTCACATTGATTACACTAAATTGGTGAGAGACACAATTGATAGTGCAAGGATAATAGAGCGCAAAACAAGGACCAAGTTCACAAAAGCCATGAATATTTAATTTGAGTATTTGAAGCGTGATGATATAAGCATACACGATGGAAACCATTGCACCTGCACAGAGATTAGACAATCTCGGAGTACATGAACAGTTTTCACAACTTGGTGGCGCATTTGAACATTTGAGACATAGGGCATGATACAACAAAATCTAGCACCCCCAATGATGTAAAGTCCCAAGCATCAAGGGGCTAGTTTTGAGCAACTTAGGAAGGCTAACAACTGCCACGTCAGTAACTCTTCCTCTCTCTTTTGGTTGGCTCTTCTCCAACTCAAGGGGGGATTTCCTAAAGATAAGATTGCTAAGGCTATGGAGTGGGGGCTCTAGGTGATGCTCGAAGAGTAAGCCTTAACAAAACATGTGGTTGTAGAAGTGGGTGAAAATATGAATGGTGCGAGAACAGAAAGGTGATGGAAAACCCCAAGACTAGTGCCTACCAAATCTTGGGCAAAATAGAGTCAAAAGGCATGGATCTAAGAGGGCTAATGCATGAATGTGTAAGGCAAATAAGGGTTGCTATGCATGCCACAAATCAGCCTTAGCTTGCTGAAAATTGATGCAGAAAATTATCCTTAGAGAGTTAGGACTGCTACTCTAAAACAAAGCCATGAAGGTGATGGTATAGTGGTTCAAGCAACAACCTAGTTTGTTCGAACTTCGAAGCAAGTTTAATATAACAGCAATGAACATAAGGGGGAATTAATCCTCACATTACATTATCCAAATGGTAGATTCTCCATTACAAGGCCTTCATGACTAGTTACAAGGTTTTCCTACAAAAATAAACATGCGAAAGAAGTGCAAAAATAAAACCTCACATAAAATAGATGCAATACCTTCAATCTTCCATTAAGCTTGCCAAAATGATGTACAATGTAGCCTAAGGGGAGAGCTCCTCAATCCCCAAATTCCCAGCAACCTCTACAATGAAGAGAGAGCTCATCTTTATAGAGTGAGTCTCTTCCCTCATAAAACAAAATATTAATATTTGCTAACTGACTCCATGACAAGTCAAACAAATATTATAATAATGGAATAGTTAGATCCCTCCTCAATCCATGGTTGACAATGTCACAACATGTGGACACCATACTCTCTAAGATAACTCACCAACTTCAAAAAATAGTAGTGAAAAACAAGATAATGCTCATGAGAGGGAGGTGTACTACTAAATATAGGCACCATACCAAGTCAAATGCCAAGTGACCACATGGAAAGTGTCCTCCAAGAATACATGCAAACAAAGTATAATAAAATAATTCTCCTCATACAAGGATGTGCTCCAAGGTCTACCTAGGAGAACTCACTAAATGTGCCTTTCAAGAAGCACAAGAGAATAAATCATATAATAATCCTCCTAGGAGAATGCTCCATGACAACCTCCTCCAAAAATAGCAAGAGGTCCACAGATGCATGCAACAAATCCCAAGTGTGAATTCCAAGGCAACCAACTCCATGGATGAATGTGCAAGATGCCAAATAGATGGAGCGCTCCACAAGATATGAATAGTCAAAACCCCAAAATAGTAAGGGGGCAATCTCCAACAAATCAAATCCAAGGAGATAAGGGTGATTTAAGATTTTGACAATGCAAAACTCCATGAAATAGTAAAATATATATATCCAAGAATAGCAAGAATGCCTCCACAAGTGCACCCAAACTAATTCAAACTTAGAAAAAGTACATCCATGAGGGTACTAACATAATCAAAAGCAATCCCACTAGATGATGTCTAGCAAATGTTACATCATTAAGTTATATCACCTAGGAAAATCCCACAAAGGCAACATGAATCATCCCACCATGGCAATGAAGCTTTCCATTTCATTCTAGGTAGTGGAAGATAAAAGAACCTCACCGCAGCAAATACAATCAAAATACTCAACATCGGTACAACACCACATCCACAACCATACACCGTTCAATGGTTGTTCCAAGGAGTTCAATGACACACCACAGAGCAAGTTACAACGCTCAACCAAACCTTTCAAGGATAAAATGTTGTGTGACACTATGTTATTGGACAATTGTGATGTTCTCGTGGGGAAACCTTTCTTATTGGAGCGACATGTAATTTACGAATCATGCCCACAAAGCTCATTAGCATTGGGGATCGGTGTTACTCCATTCCAAGGGTAGTGAGAAAGGGAAAAAGTTTATTTAGTCTCAACTAAGCAATGACAAAAGCTCATAAATAATTCACAAAATTCATTTTGTTGATGATACAGCCACAAATTGAGCGCAAGACCGTGGTGCAAACACAAATCCCTTCCATTGCACAACCCACACAACAAGAGCAACTGGACACACTTATAGAGGAGTATTCTAATGCTTTTCATGACCCCACAAGAGTGTCACATTAGCATCAAGTGCAACACACAATCGACTCGCTTCCTAGAGCCTTGTTGCCAAATGGTCAACTATGTCGCAAGTCAGCTTGAAAACTGACGAGACCATAAGGCAAATTCATGAATCACTGAAAAAGAAGCACATACAACTTAGCACATCACTCTTTGCCATGAAAAAAATTCATTACTTGAGCTACATAGTTGATGAATCTAGAGTACATGTAAACACTAAGAAGATCCAAGTCATCCTTGAGTGGTCCATGCGCCAACAACCCTTACGGATCTCTGGAACTTTATTGGTGTAGCCATCTCCACATGCTCGAAATGCGAAAAAAGGACTATTAGCTCAGCTAAAAATGTTGAATAGGAGTTGTGCACGAAGCAGTAAAAAAGTGATGATTTTATACCATATATATGGCAGAATGGCATCTACATACTCTATGTGGCAAACATAAGACAGCCAAAGACTTGCTGAGATGCACATTAAACGACATTAATGTTGAAAATCATTGACTCATCCAATGCTCCCGAGTCCCAACTTAACTGATCTGTCACGGAGATGGAATCTTGAAATATTATGTACTGAGAAAATACTGGACGGCTTTGCTTAGAAGGCAGAAATTTATTATATTACTAGTCTAAATTATAGGATATCAATTTCTGCACATCTGTTTTTCATTTGGTGTAAATATTACAGCAATTTATAAGAGTGGAAAATTTGGATTCAAACACTTACCGAATTAAGCAGAAAAAAACTTTTGGAAACCTTTTTTTAACTTAGAAATGTTTTGAACTAGAAATTTGTCATAAAGAAAAGGATTGTTTACCTAGTTTAGTTCCAACGAGAACTATTGGAACACCAGGTGCAAAATGTCTCAGCTCAAGAAGCCACTGCACAGCCATTGTGGAACTTATGTTATACTTGACCATTTTAGTAAACAATGCATCCTTACATCAACACTTTCAAGATATTATTTTTGTTTGGGTGGAAAAAATGTGTCTTCTCAGAAGTTATTTCAAACAGAACCTAAAAAGGAAAATAAGATTAGCATAGAGCACAATCCATATAAAACAAACCTTTTTCATAATATTCTCATAGCTTGCCTTGCTAATAAGAGAAAATGCCAGAATAAAAACATCTGCTCCCCTGTAGCTCAAAGGTCTTAATCTATTGTAATCCTCTTGACCTGTTCCACCAAATTTTCAGATAAGGCACAAAATCTAAACTCCTAGAATGGCTTCTCTTTGCAATAACTAATAACGCATACCAAATGACTGTTTAAGAACTTTAAACCTGAGAAAACACATCTATAACAGATTAACATGAACTATAGAATGACTTTAAACAGAGACAACCCAAGAACAAGCAAATCTTGGATAAGAATTGTGATTCTGCCATTAGTACCTGCTGTATCCCAAAGGCCAAGGTTCACTGTGTTGCCATCCACCACAACATTTGCACTAAAGTTATCAAAAACGGTTGGTACATAGTCCTAAGATCCACTCATCCACCACACAAACATATCATCAATATTGCAGCCTCAACCAGACATCAATAAAGTAAATTAAGGCCAAATAACACCAAAAGTTGAAATGCAAAAATCTTGTCAGCTAATTTATGCCACTGTGTTAATCAAAGTACTGGCCAGAAATTTCTTTAAAACCTTTTGCCAACAAAAAACTATTAAATGTACTTGTCTTGCCCTGCTTCCAGAACACAGTGAAACGCTAGAAATAAATGGATCAAACGCCAGCTAAATTTTGCCTAACTTCAAAGCACCGACGGTTGAATCAAGAGATCTATTAATGTCTTTAAAACCCTTTCTGTTGACCAAAAACTATTAAATTTAACTTGTTTTGCCCAACTTCAAGAATAGAGCGAAGAGCTGGAAATAATCAAATGCTAACTAAATTTTCCCCGACTTAATAATGCCTACAATTAAAATTCTGAAATCTGATTTTCTGTCACAATAAATTGAATTTCCAGCCAATAATTTCCTTAAAAGTTAAAACCCTTTCTGCCGACAAAAACTATTAAATTTAACATGCTTTCCCGTTACCAGAATATAGTAAGTCCTGAGGGTTTAGCTCAAGCGGTTGCTACCACTGTTGCTGGTAATCTGGCCGGCTGTGCGGGTCCCTGGTTCAATTCCCATGGGCCAGACGCACTTAGTCTACCCCGCCCGCTTTACACTGGGTACCATTGTCAGAACGGGGAGAAGTGCCCCTGA
>JASDQU010309094.1:53874-64650 GCA_032191745.1 Picea mariana
TCTCTCTCTCTCTCTCGTTGGGTTTTCCCACATTGGGGTTTTCCCTGGCATTTGCCTAAATTTCTGAGTTTTATGGGTTGCTGTCCACTGTTTATTTCCGCTGCTATTTTGCTTAGCAATGTGTATTTCTGCTTATGGTAATTTCTGAATGTGGGTTTGAGGCATTTATGAAGTTCATGCAAGACAGTTATCTCTAGGTTGCTAAGTGTTTGACAGAAATTTCAGTTTGTTGATTTTTGTCATTAAAAATCTACACTTTTTGACAAGAAAAAGTACAACATTATGCTCAAGTACTATGACCGCAAAAATGGCATTTGAAAACCTCTTTAGTCTTCAAAGACCGAATCCATAGTCTTAGTATATCTGCCTAGAATATGAATTATATCCAAATAGGTAAGAGGACACAATCTTCACCATGACTAGGGAATAATCTACTCACTTAAGACCCAGAAACTTAAAGCTTTCATTAATTTTCTAATGTCTTTTGTTCCTTTGCCCAAAGAAAGTAATATTTTGTACTCTTTCCTTTCCTCTTAAACACTTAGAATGCATTTCACTGACTAGGCTCCTTTTTTTACCTGCTACCACCTCCTCACTTCCTCCAGCTTCCCCTCACTCATTTTCCTTTTCTAAGGTTATATGCACTGGTACCTTAGCCATCTTACAAATTGCATTGTCTTCTGACTGATAAAGAAACTTCTGGTCTTTTACAACATTATGATTCAACAATAAAAGCATGTTCTTATTAAGTATTTTTAAGCATCTTATGGCATCAAGACTTTCACATTGATCAAGTATTTTTGAAGTGTCAACCAAATTGCTATTGAAAAAAGGCTTTGGTTGAGTTGACTTGGATTAAAAGAAGAAATCGTGCGGAAATCACAAGTGAAGTAATTAAGTGACATTAAAACTTAAAGAAGATTAGATAGAGAATGGTGTTATAAACACTATATGATCATGAATATGGGCTTCCCAGAAACTTATCCAATACAAATTATGCCAGTTACAATTATATTTAGATAGTCCCATTATGGCATGGAAAGTTTACATACTTGAGCAGTTGTTATAGGCACAGCACTGGGGTGATCAGTAAAAAATTGTTTGTCATCCCGAAGATCTGCAAGACCAAGCATAGAATGTATGAGAAGCCAACACAGATTGGAAGACATGGATGATAATACCCTTCACTCTAACCTTATTAGATCACATGTAAATTTAGCAATTAGTTTATCACTAAGCCGGGCTTTTACATGAATAAAAAGTAAATTTCAAGAAAAAAACATCCATAAGATGTTTGATGCACAGACTTGTTAAATCCAAAATTAAACAAACTTTGAAGGCTTTTTTTATAATAATAATAATCTAATTATAAGGTCACGGCCAAGCCAGACACCAAGTTGGTGTATGAGACCCCCTTGTTTGTGGAACAAGGGACCCCCTCCGCGCAGCGATTTGACTGCTAAAGTCTACGGAGGTATACATAGTACATACCCTACCACCCTCTGGATTTGAACCTGTGACCTCCTAGGAGGAAACATGTGTTCTTAACCATTAAGCCCACTGAAAATAAGTGGAACATCCTTCTGGACAGAAAATTGATCAATATTATAATCACCTCACTTGAAAGATCAACATTTTGTTCTTTAGCTGATTCTGGGAGAGAGTCCTGTAGTTCTAATCATCTCTTGTCAATGATCTTAGGCTAATAGAGGTAAGAGAGACACTAGATGAGAATGGATGGCAAGAGGTTAAGGGCTATATCCACACAAAGAACCACACATGGACATCCTATGAGAAGTATTTTTGAAAACTACAACCAATCCCGTAAATAAAAGAGGGACTGATTTTCCACTTTAGGCAGGTCCTCAAAGCCAGAAAATCATGTACAAACCGACAGAAGATTGACTGATCTGAAGCCCTATAGGCTATGGGCCTATGGCTACTGTATTTTATTCAGCAAGTCCAGGGTACTGTATCAAACACTAGCAGTGCAGTGGGCAAGAGGTTAAGGGCTATATCCACACAAAGAACCACACATGGACATCCTATGAGAAGTATTTTTGAAAACTACAACCAATCCCACAAATGAAAGAGGGATTGATTTTCCACTTTAGGCAGGTCCTCAAAGCCAGAAAATCATGTACAAACCAATCCAAATCTTAGTCTAATAGAGGTAAGAGAGACACTAGATGAGAATGGATGGCAAGAGGTTAAGGGCTATATCCACACAAAGAACCACACATGGACATCCTATGAGAAGTATTTTTGAAAACTACAACCGATCCTGTAAATGAAAGAGGGATTAATTTTCCACTTTAGGCAAGTCCTCAAAGCCAGAAAGTCATGTACAAACCGACAGAAGATGGACTGATCTGAAGCCCTATAGGCTATGGGCCTATGACTACTGTATTTTATTCAACAAGTCCAGGGTACTGTATCAAACACTAGCAGTGCAGTGGGCAATAGATGCAAGGAAATCCCTGTTGGAAAAATATACAAGGACAATCTAATCCAGATGAAGATATCTGCCTTCACCTCGCTCCTGGTAGAAAATCAGATTCTACCACAAGAAACTTTGCTTAAAAAATGAGAAATTTCTGCACCAAATGTATGCTACATGCGTGGCTGCCAGGACAAGACCACATATCAGTTCTTCCTTGCTTGCTCCATTTCTAATGAGAAATGGGTGAAAGCCTGCTGATCTCTGGGAGCAGGCAGCATGCTCAGAAGAACAGAGAGTTGATATATAGTCTACTCAAGGACTGGGGGGAATGGTCTACTCAGGGACTGAGGGCAATGGATCCCAAAGTTGAATGACTTATTGGCAAACAACAGAGTGGAGCATAACCACAACAGCACTCAAAACAAAGGCTTGGTCAAGTTAAATAGAAATCACTCAGCATCCCCTTGCTCTAGATATATTTAACCAACTGAAGGGATGTTGTAGTATTACTGAACCCTTCATATCAACAATAAATTCATCATGATGGCCACTGGCAGTGCTAAGAATCATAAAACTGATAGGGGAAGCATTAAGAAAGAGAATATCACGTCTTGTCATCTAGCCATTCATAGCAAGGGAGTGCAAGAAAAAGAACGTGATGTCTTGTCACCTGACCATTCAAAGCAAGGGAGAGCAAGAATGTCCTGTCACCTGGCCATTCATAGCAAGGAAGCGCAAGAAAAGCATTATTGGGAAAAATAGAAACTTTGGAAAAAAATAATTGGGTCAAATCTGTTGTGGACAGTGTTACCAGATTTGCCATGGGGGGGGCTACACCCTCCGCAGGTGTGTACAGGTGCATGGATGCAGGATCCACAACTGAAAGACACACATTTGGGGTGTTTGCTGAATGGGTGCAATTTTTGTTTCCAGAAGTGCACCCAGTCAGCATATGATCTTCCAGGTGCATTTCCCTTGCTGGGAAATGCTCCCAGCAGATCAGGGGTGTTCCTAGCAAAGGAAATGCATCCAACAGTGGCAGCATTTGACTAAAAATGCCAAAAATATAAACCTTCCCACAGACAATTTTTCCAGATGGTATTGAATAGGTTGGTTGGTCAGATTGCAATGCAACATGTTAACTATATTATCAAAGTTGTCATCTGAATCAGATATTTGCATTCTGACCTGATAACTATTAACCATAAACCTATGTGTGTGTGCATTACATGAAAATTGGCCTGGACCGTGTTAACAATGTGCCCATAACACTTTTCCATTGTTACTTTTGAATTCTCTCACTGTTTTGCTCAAAGGACAAATGGCCAGTCAAGGCGCCTAAAAAGCCTCTGTTCCGTCATCTGTTCTTGGAAATTCTGCTGACTGTTAGCAGATAACTCCTTTTAGAACTCCATCTGCAACTCGTGAAATAGAGGATGAGAAACACGCACTATTTGATCATTCTGCAAATAAAAAGACGAGGGGGTGGGGGGAATTCATCCTAACAACAGGCAATGTCTTAAATTGCCAATCCTAAACAATGAAAATCTGTCAGGCAGTTTTACTACAAAAATTTAGAATATAGAAGTTATGTATCGAGGATATCCAAATAACTGGCGTAGCTGTGTCTTGACGTCTGATAGAGGCAGAGATATTGATCTAAGGGCAGACTAAATAATTCACACATTCATTTATTCTGCTAGGTACTGATTTGGCTGCTTGAACACTACCTGCCCCTGTTGAAAATAATTTCCAAGAATTTTCTGTGCTATTTTCTACTCATTTCTTTTCTTCTTTTAAGCTCACTTATATTATGTAATATTAAAGCTGTCAAGCTTGGATTGTTTCATATGCAATATAATTTCAATATCTAGTGAAGCTACATTGGTTCCATCTAAACTCTACTCAGGAACAACTGATACATGGAGCAAAACCTCAGAGAAAAGGAACATGCAATACTGATCATTTCATTATTCTATATTTGGGAAGCCTGCCTCAGTCCTTTACAATAGTCATTTACTAACCACCAATTTAAATAACAAGTATTCAAGTCTGCGTTACTTAGTTACATAAAACAAAAAGGACGTCAGTATTAGATCCACTTTAAACAAAGCTCCTCATCATTTTCAAGACATGGGATAAAATTGCCGCATCTAGATTGGCAAGATGCTAGCAAAAAAGAATTCCCATCTTTGGTTGAGCATCATTTAGAGTACAGTTTGGATGAATTTAGTCCTCAAAAGATCTGGCTATGAATAATAAAAATTGTGGAATCTGAGTATTTAAGCTACATAATTAGTTTATAAATTATGTATCAAATCTTGATAAATAATAATTGAATGAAATTATGAATCATTGATTCATTGTTCCTTTGCTAATGGTTAAATTTAACAAATCATTATGTTTACTGTAACAAATTGGCAATTCTAGCTACATTTTTTTCAAATTTTATATTTTTTTAAAATAAGTATACTGTCACACCCACAATTCCTAACTTTGGGTCCCCTCCCACTCCCGCACACTGTGCAACATAGGTTGTGGATGAGGCAAAATCCATAACAAATACATATACAATCATGTATATGTCCTCAACTTGACAAGGTACACATTAAGTAAGGAGCTAGTTCATCCTACCATCACCTGAATTGCCACTAGTTTCATCTCCTTACAGTTCCTTTTTGTACGAAATCTGGACCTGGAGAGGACATATGTGTGTCAGGTGTGAGCCAGATCACAATATAACAAGTTGCAGACAAAGCAATGTAGCTGACATACAAGACTCTGAACTGTCTTTCAACTGATTGCACAAGTTTTTTTTAGTCATGGGACTAACCTTACAATCCATCTCTGGCTTTTTGTATGCAGTCTTACGACTAACTACTCATGTACCGAGTAACATATAATGGCAATTGCATACCTTTATAGTAGGATATTTGATGTCTTGACGTTCTCCCAATGTTATGGTTGTCATCATTTTGCTTTCTTGTATTTGAGTGCACAACTCCTTTGATGTATCAGTTGTGTTCTATCCTGTACAAATCTCTAGTAAATGACAAATGTGTCCTTATAACCATCAACTTCCACAAGTTGGTGGATGTCCCACATGTTATACCTAAGAACACAGAATAGCGGTATCAGAGTATAGAGGTTTTCTCTTCACACCCTTGCAAGTGGTATCTCCAGCACAATCATCACTTTGGCAAGCTAAAGGTAATCAAGCACGTTGCTAACCAATTCATTGAATACCCATCTAGACGATATTAATAAGCACGAAGTTACTCCACCTCCACAATTCGACCTTCTTTCTAACACGTAAAACTCCCAAAAGGTGGCCAACATCACAACCAACACCTCTCTCGATGACTCTGTTCTAGCAGCATTAGGAGAAGCACTTTAGAGACAAACAAAAGATATGAATGATCAATTTATATAGATCTTGAAGATGTTCACACTCCATTTTGGAACTTTGATGTCCAGAACTGGTTTATTTTGAACACGTAAACCATTCAAGGTACAAGTCAATATAGATATTCCTTACTTTAAATGTAGATTAAATGCAAAGCCTCAAGATGGTTGGTTGCAAAAGGTTGATTCATGCATTGCTATTAACCAGTTCACTGATGAAGAAAAGATAGTATTCACTACTCTCTAACTCACATTGATTACACTAAATTGGTGAGAGACACAATTGATAGTGCAAGGATAATAGAGCGCAAAACAAGGACCAAGTTCACAAAAGCCATGAATATTTAATTTGAGTATTTGAAGCGTGATGATATAAGCATACACGATGGAAACCATTGCACCTGCACAGAGATTAGACAATCTCGGAGTACATGAACAGTTTTCACAACTTGGTGGCGCATTTGAACATTTGAGACATAGGGCATGATACAACAAAATCTAGCACCCCCAATGATGTAAAGTCCCAAGCATCAAGGGGCTAGTTTTGAGCAACTTAGGAAGGCTAACAACTGCCACGTCAGTAACTCTTCCTCTCTCTTTTGGTTGGCTCTTCTCCAACTCAAGGGGGGATTTCCTAAAGATAAGATTGCTAAGGCTATGGAGTGGGGGCTCTAGGTGATGCTCGAAGAGTAAGCCTTAACAAAACATGTGGTTGTAGAAGTGGGTGAAAATATGAATGGTGCGAGAACAGAAAGGTGATGGAAAACCCCAAGACTAGTGCCTACCAAATCTTGGGCAAAATAGAGTCAAAAGGCATGGATCTAAGAGGGCTAATGCATGAATGTGTAAGGCAAATAAGGGTTGCTATGCATGCCACAAATCAGCCTTAGCTTGCTGAAAATTGATGCAGAAAATTATCCTTAGAGAGTTAGGACTGCTACTCTAAAACAAAGCCATGAAGGTGATGGTATAGTGGTTCAAGCAACAACCTAGTTTGTTCGAACTTCGAAGCAAGTTTAATATAACAGCAATGAACATAAGGGGGAATTAATCCTCACATTACATTATCCAAATGGTAGATTCTCCATTACAAGGCCTTCATGACTAGTTACAAGGTTTTCCTACAAAAATAAACATGCGAAAGAAGTGCAAAAATAAAACCTCACATAAAATAGATGCAATACCTTCAATCTTCCATTAAGCTTGCCAAAATGATGTACAATGTAGCCTAAGGGGAGAGCTCCTCAATCCCCAAATTCCCAGCAACCTCTACAATGAAGAGAGAGCTCATCTTTATAGAGTGAGTCTCTTCCCTCATAAAACAAAATATTAATATTTGCTAACTGACTCCATGACAAGTCAAACAAATATTATAATAATGGAATAGTTAGATCCCTCCTCAATCCATGGTTGACAATGTCACAACATGTGGACACCATACTCTCTAAGATAACTCACCAACTTCAAAAAATAGTAGTGAAAAACAAGATAATGCTCATGAGAGGGAGGTGTACTACTAAATATAGGCACCATACCAAGTCAAATGCCAAGTGACCACATGGAAAGTGTCCTCCAAGAATACATGCAAACAAAGTATAATAAAATAATTCTCCTCATACAAGGATGTGCTCCAAGGTCTACCTAGGAGAACTCACTAAATGTGCCTTTCAAGAAGCACAAGAGAATAAATCATATAATAATCCTCCTAGGAGAATGCTCCATGACAACCTCCTCCAAAAATAGCAAGAGGTCCACAGATGCATGCAACAAATCCCAAGTGTGAATTCCAAGGCAACCAACTCCATGGATGAATGTGCAAGATGCCAAATAGATGGAGCGCTCCACAAGATATGAATAGTCAAAACCCCAAAATAGTAAGGGGGCAATCTCCAACAAATCAAATCCAAGGAGATAAGGGTGATTTAAGATTTTGACAATGCAAAACTCCATGAAATAGTAAAATATATATATCCAAGAATAGCAAGAATGCCTCCACAAGTGCACCCAAACTAATTCAAACTTAGAAAAAGTACATCCATGAGGGTACTAACATAATCAAAAGCAATCCCACTAGATGATGTCTAGCAAATGTTACATCATTAAGTTATATCACCTAGGAAAATCCCACAAAGGCAACATGAATCATCCCACCATGGCAATGAAGCTTTCCATTTCATTCTAGGTAGTGGAAGATAAAAGAACCTCACCGCAGCAAATACAATCAAAATACTCAACATCGGTACAACACCACATCCACAACCATACACCGTTCAATGGTTGTTCCAAGGAGTTCAATGACACACCACAGAGCAAGTTACAACGCTCAACCAAACCTTTCAAGGATAAAATGTTGTGTGACACTATGTTATTGGACAATTGTGATGTTCTCGTGGGGAAACCTTTCTTATTGGAGCGACATGTAATTTACGAATCATGCCCACAAAGCTCATTAGCATTGGGGATCGGTGTTACTCCATTCCAAGGGTAGTGAGAAAGGGAAAAAGTTTATTTAGTCTCAACTAAGCAATGACAAAAGCTCATAAATAATTCACAAAATTCATTTTGTTGATGATACAGCCACAAATTGAGCGCAAGACCGTGGTGCAAACACAAATCCCTTCCATTGCACAACCCACACAACAAGAGCAACTGGACACACTTATAGAGGAGTATTCTAATGCTTTTCATGACCCCACAAGAGTGTCACATTAGCATCAAGTGCAACACACAATCGACTCGCTTCCTAGAGCCTTGTTGCCAAATGGTCAACTATGTCGCAAGTCAGCTTGAAAACTGACGAGACCATAAGGCAAATTCATGAATCACTGAAAAAGAAGCACATACAACTTAGCACATCACTCTTTGCCATGAAAAAAATTCATTACTTGAGCTACATAGTTGATGAATCTAGAGTACATGTAAACACTAAGAAGATCCAAGTCATCCTTGAGTGGTCCATGCGCCAACAACCCTTACGGATCTCTGGAACTTTATTGGTGTAGCCATCTCCACATGCTCGAAATGCGAAAAAAGGACTATTAGCTCAGCTAAAAATGTTGAATAGGAGTTGTGCACGAAGCAGTAAAAAAGTGATGATTTTATACCATATATATGGCAGAATGGCATCTACATACTCTATGTGGCAAACATAAGACAGCCAAAGACTTGCTGAGATGCACATTAAACGACATTAATGTTGAAAATCATTGACTCATCCAATGCTCCCGAGTCCCAACTTAACTGATCTGTCACGGAGATGGAATCTTGAAATATTATGTACTGAGAAAATACTGGACGGCTTTGCTTAGAAGGCAGAAATTTATTATATTACTAGTCTAAATTATAGGATATCAATTTCTGCACATCTGTTTTTCATTTGGTGTAAATATTACAGCAATTTATAAGAGTGGAAAATTTGGATTCAAACACTTACCGAATTAAGCAGAAAAAAACTTTTGGAAACCTTTTTTTAACTTAGAAATGTTTTGAACTAGAAATTTGTCATAAAGAAAAGGATTGTTTACCTAGTTTAGTTCCAACGAGAACTATTGGAACACCAGGTGCAAAATGTCTCAGCTCAAGAAGCCACTGCACAGCCATTGTGGAACTTATGTTATACTTGACCATTTTAGTAAACAATGCATCCTTACATCAACACTTTCAAGATATTATTTTTGTTTGGGTGGAAAAAATGTGTCTTCTCAGAAGTTATTTCAAACAGAACCTAAAAAGGAAAATAAGATTAGCATAGAGCACAATCCATATAAAACAAACCTTTTTCATAATATTCTCATAGCTTGCCTTGCTAATAAGAGAAAATGCCAGAATAAAAACATCTGCTCCCCTGTAGCTCAAAGGTCTTAATCTATTGTAATCCTCTTGACCTGTTCCACCAAATTTTCAGATAAGGCACAAAATCTAAACTCCTAGAATGGCTTCTCTTTGCAATAACTAATAACGCATACCAAATGACTGTTTAAGAACTTTAAACCTGAGAAAACACATCTATAACAGATTAACATGAACTATAGAATGACTTTAAACAGAGACAACCCAAGAACAAGCAAATCTTGGATAAGAATTGTGATTCTGCCATTAGTACCTGCTGTATCCCAAAGGCCAAGGTTCACTGTGTTGCCATCCACCACAACATTTGCACTAAAGTTATCAAAAACGGTTGGTACATAGTCCTAAGATCCACTCATCCACCACACAAACATATCATCAATATTGCAGCCTCAACCAGACATCAATAAAGTAAATTAAGGCCAAATAACACCAAAAGTTGAAATGCAAAAATCTTGTCAGCTAATTTATGCCACTGTGTTAATCAAAGTACTGGCCAGAAATTTCTTTAAAACCTTTTGCCAACAAAAAACTATTAAATGTACTTGTCTTGCCCTGCTTCCAGAACACAGTGAAACGCTAGAAATAAATGGATCAAACGCCAGCTAAATTTTGCCTAACTTCAAAGCACCGACGGTTGAATCAAGAGATCTATTAATGTCTTTAAAACCCTTTCTGTTGACCAAAAACTATTAAATTTAACTTGTTTTGCCCAACTTCAAGAATAGAGCGAAGAGCTGGAAATAATCAAATGCTAACTAAATTTTCCCCGACTTAATAATGCCTACAATTAAAATTCTGAAATCTGATTTTCTGTCACAATAAATTGAATTTCCAGCCAATAATTTCCTTAAAAGTTAAAACCCTTTCTGCCGACAAAAACTATTAAATTTAACATGCTTTCCCGTTACCAGAATATAGTAAGTCCTGAGGGTTTAGCTCAAGCGGTTGCTACCACTGTTGCTGGTAATCTGGCCGGCTGTGCGGGTCCCTGGTTCAATTCCCATGGGCCAGACGCACTTAGTCTACCCCGCCCGCTTTACACTGGGTACCATTGTCAGAACGGGGAGAAGTGCCCCTGA